>JADRCD010043627.1:2840-17175 GCA_019843815.1 Montemys delectorum | reverse complement strand
CACACACACACACACACACACACACACACACACACACACACACAGAGTCCTAATTCTTGAGGAAAATCCCAGACTAATACAAGCATTTTGCTGTCATGAGTATTTTTCCTGATGTACTTGCACTTATTAACAAAGGAAAATGTTGTTTTAAGAACACCCATTAAGGGCTGGTGAGATGGCTCAGCGGGTAAGAGCACTGACTGCTGTTCCAAAGGTCCTGAGTTCGGATCCCAGCAACCACATGGTGGCTCACAACCACCCGTAATGAGATCTCACGCCCTCTTCTGGTGCGTCTGAAGACAGCTACAGTGGATTACGCCAGAGCGAGCGGGCTGGAGCGAGCAGGCCGGAGCGAGCTGGGCCAGCAGAGGTCCTGAGTTCAACAGCAGCCACACACATGATGGCTCACGGCCATCTCTACAGCTACAGTGTACTCATACACATAAAATAAATAAAATAAATCTAAAACAAACAAACAAAAAAGGATGCTTGTCTAATTCCAGAAACAAAGACCAGATAGGTGAGGTTTTAAAAAAAAAAAAAAAACAAACACCCATTAAGTGCAAATTTTCTTAACGCTAATTACACATGAAAACAAAAACATTATCTATGTGGTACAGAAATGCATCTAACAGAAAGGCAAAATTTAACTTGAGTTGAGAGATACAGATTGGTAAGGAGAGCCAGTCCCAGAGCCCGTCTCAGCCTGCCCTCCAGCACCACTAGGCTTCCTAACTCTATTCCAGGATTTGTAGGAGATTACCTATCGAAGTCATCGTCTTCTAGCTCATCAGCATTTGCCCAGTCCTCGTCTTCTTCTAGGTCAACCATCATTGCCAACATCTGAGGAACTAAAGTCAAGAATTAATTTACACCTCAATTTATTTTAATCAACATGTTTCGTTTTTAATACAAAAAAAAAAAGGTCAAGAATTTTAAGTGAGATTGATTTTTTTTCTTCAAAGGGACACATTTCCAGCCAGTCCACCACACAGCTTGTACAACTTTGTGTTCATGCAAGCAGGCTCACTTCAGAATACTCATGATGGAGTAAGGCAAGATGGGTCAGTGACCTGCATTTTATCCTGGAACTTACAGAATGTGGAAGGAGAGAGGTGACTGACTGCGAGTTGTCCAAGCAAGCCTGACCTAAGAGGACTTGAAGGGCAACACAAACCAGGAGCCGCTCCATCGTGGGGCCTGAGTGCCTGTGGATCCTAGGAGGCTGTACTCTGTAAGCCACTCCCCATGAAGAACGTGAAACAGTGTATACATGCCGCAAACCTGCTTCTTCCTTGGGACCTTCCACCTCTTAGCAACACAAACTTATTAACCACTGTGGTCTTACTCTCAATAGTTACCAATGCTAAGCCGGAAGCCTGTCTTACAAATCTCACTTCTAGATAACAAAGCTTTGCTATATATAGCAATTATCCTTCTTTCTTAGGCTTATGATTTAGTTGTTGAGACAGGGTCTCACATAGCGCAGGTTGTCCTAAAATATACCTTGCTAGTTTGAACCTTGTCTTTTGGCAGATGGTTGATCAAAAAAAAATTATTTTTAGTATTTGCAATTACTAAATGCAAATACTTGTAAGTCTTAAAAATGTTTTCCTTTTAACCTTCTACTTATAAAATTATCTATGCTGGGTGGTGGTGGCGCACACACCTTTAAGCCCAGCACTTGGGAGGCAGAAACAGGCGGGTGCCTGAGTTCGAAGCCAGCCTGGTCTACAGAGTGAGTTCCAGGACAGCCAGGGCTACACAGAGAAACCCTGTCTCAAAAAAACAAAAAAAAAAAAACAAAAAAACAAAAAAAATACACACACACACACAAAAACTTATCTATGGGCTGGTGAGATGGCTCAGTAGGATAAGAGCACCTACTGCTCTTCTGAAGGTTGTAAGTTCAAATCCCAGCAACCACATGGTGGCTCACAACCACCTGTAATGAGATCTGACACCCTCTTCTGGTGCATCTGAAGACAGCTACAGTGTACTTATTTATAATAAACAGATAGATAGATAGATAGATAGATTTTACTTGGATCTTTAATCAACCCCAAATGATTATGATCACTGACCTCACATCTGTGCCGTCTCTTCTGCCTCTCCTTACTCTGCTTCCTCAGTGCCTACACCTGCACTAATACACTCCGCATCCTTGCCTGTGGGGCCCAAGCTCTCCATGGTGCCCATCTAAGAACCCGTTCTGAGTTCTGACCACTTAGGACCGTGCTCCCTCACAGGAGCTGCAGAACAGGTCCATGTGAGCAGCTCCTATAGTCTGCTTGCCATGGTGCTAGGGTTGAGGCAGCGCTGAGAACTGCTGTTTACTTCTGTTGGTCTCTGAAGGTCTGGCTCATCTGCTTACCTGCTATCTCATCATTTTTTAGTGTTCTTATCGTTTGTAACCTTATGAAACTCTTAGATTAAACAAGTAACAAGTTAGCAGCTTTCTTTGCTTCCAATCCTCAGCAGTTACTGCATGCTTTGTCTGGAATTGGCACAGACATACTAACAGTGAAGACCCCGCCCTTCCCTTGTTCCTGCCTTTAAAGTTTTAAGTTCATCCCTCATTGTAGAAACTACAGAATGTCTGCTGTGCATTCACTTTCGAAATCCAGCTCAGACGCCCATTAGCTCATGACAAAAGGAACAGGCTGGTCCCTAAGCTAAAGTGTGTCCACAGCATAGCAGTGACGTGGGCCTCCTGAGCACACGCAGCCCTCCCTGTCAGGAGTATGCTGTGGTCCCGTCTGCGCTGGGGAGCTGCAGCCATGTACTCTCCTTTCTGTTTGCTGTCAGGTATCTATCCTCTTTCTATCAGTTTGTACTCATCAACTGTGTACATGATTTAAGAATGCCAGTTTTAGTTCTGAGTCAGGGTCTCTTTGTACAGTTGTCCTGGAACTCACTCTGTAGATCAGGCTGGCCTGGAACTCAGAAATCCGCCTGCCTCTGCTTCCCAAGTGCTGGGATTAAAGGCGTGCACCACCACCCCCCGGCTACCAGTTTTAGTTCTAATACCAGGTTTCAGAGAGCCGCAAAGTCCTAAGAGCAGATCCACAATACTGGGTTCAAATACGTACAGATTCTCAGACTCGCCTAACTCAACACACACTCATATTCTGAATAAGCTGAGAGACCACACAAATCCTAGCAAATTTACTCCACAATTCTGTCCCATCACAAAAGTCTTTGCAGAGTTTTGACTTACTAGTTTGTGCGATGATATTGGTGTGCTTTCTTAACATAGCAGCTGCAGTCTCTGACAGTGTCACAATCACTTCAAGGGCAAGCTGGCGCTGCATATTATTGAGGTTAGTGTCTCCACACAACTGCAAAGACAAATTGGTCTATGTTCAGTCGTTCAGGCTACCAGAACACGACAAGCAGAACACTGATCAAGGAGTTAACTTGCCTTTAGACTTAGCTGTAGAGTGGCTTCTAAGTGAGGGCGCAAATACTTTGGAACAGTATCCGCAATCTCAACAAGGGATTTTAGGACCGAATCATCATTCTGGTAGCATGAGTCATTGACAGCCTATAAATGAGAAACAGCAAACCAATGTGCTCAAGACTCCCCTTGTGATGCAATGCCCCATTCCTCAGAAGCACTAAATACTTGCCCAACGCAACTAGGCAAGTGCAAATGTGCTACCTGGAATTAAAAGAATGGCTTTCCCTTTGAGGAACACACACACACACACACACACACACACACACACACACACACACACACACACACACACCCCAAATACACTTAGGTCCAGGTCCTGGGAAAGGCAAACCTAAACCACAGTGAAACAGTGTTCTAACTGTACAAACCACTAGTTAGGGTGTGGAGAAAGGGGGACCTCTCCTAAACTGTTGAGAATATGTTAGTATGGTCCTTTCTTCTAGGAGGCGTTCTTGCTCACCACACGACTGAGGTCAAGAAAGGCCCAGGCCAGGAGACACCGGCTCTGGCCTATGCGGGAATCGCCAAGATTGTCTCATCATAGATCCCCCATGATCACAAATGCCAAGTAGTTCTAAAAATGGGGATCACGATCCGAGCCTAGAACCTAGCAACTTCTTTTAGTTGTAGCACAGGTTGAAACAATTACAACAAGAAACAGAGCGGGAAACTGTGTATCTAGAGACTGTACCCACACTTTTTTTCAGTCAAGGTCCACTGTGTTAATTCTAGTTGGCTGGAGTTCACGATGTGCACAAGGCTGGCCTCAAAACTCAAGAGATCCAACTGCTTAAGCCTCCAATACAACTAAGGACATGGCCACCATGCCCAGCCCAATCTTTATCACTATTCCCTAAAGAATACAGCTACTTGTATGCATTTGCCTCCGGTTAGGCACCTGCAGCCAAGGCTGCAGTCTGAGCTTGATCCTGTGACTCAGCGTAGGACAGAATGGCTTTTCCCATTTGTCTTTTGACGTTCACAAATCAGGAGCCCCTTGCAAGGATAGGCTCAATGGGCACATACGTCCATGCTCACTGACTGAATCCATAACTCATGAGAATGCAGTCCCCCGGAAACCAGCGTCAGGAAGGAGTGCGTGTATTCAAAGGTGCCTTCTTACCTGTAAGAATCCAGGTAGCAGGTCTGCAAAGTGTTTGAACAGAGCAACATTATGCTCATTGGCAAGTATGAAGGCAGCTGTCGCTCTGGCAGACAGTGTCCTGATCTGCAAGGGAGGCAGGAAGGTCGCAGTCAGAAGGTTTTAGCAGACTCAGTGAATCTAGCATTTATATTTTAAGGCATAAAAGTAAAAATGGGGGCTGTCAGGATGGCTAAGAGGGAAGCAGTGCATGTAGCACAGGCTTGGCTCCCAGCACCCACATAAAGGTAGGTGAAGATCAGCTCCTCAAAGCTGCCCCCTTCTTGTGTGCAAGGGCATGCCAACACCCACTCCCACAAATAAAACCAGAGAAAAAGGAAGTAAAAACAGCTCTTTAGACCATTAACTCAGGTCCCAGGTTAGCCCTGAATGGGTTGGTGGTCACAGGAGAAGTGAAATGCTTTACCGAAGGATGTTCCTGATCTTGCATACACTGAACTAACATCCGTTTGATGACGTCCAAATAGTGCTGTTGTTGGTTCCCAAAAATTCCAGGAAAGTTCCTAGGAAATGATTCAGAAGACCTGACTTTAAAAGCTATTCCATCTTTCTAAAGTATAGAAATCGCACCCACCATGCATTCTAAGTGGGTGAATTAAAGAAAGCGGTTGAGCTGCACACTGAGAGCAGCAGGCCTGACTTTTCTTTTACCGGTCTCAACTAGAAGACAAGCTGATGTCTCGACAAGGAACAAGGAAGAGACTAGAAAAGCTGCAGCTGACCACTTGCATCTAATCTTGGTGACCCAGGACATTCCAGCTGGTCTCTTGTGCATTTGGAAACAACTAAATAAAACACTTTTACTTAACTACAGCAGTGATGTGTATAAAACCTATTACATACTGCTTACAACTGGCAAAGTTATAAACCTAGTGCTGCTGATATCTTACACAAAGCAGACAACCACATAACAGTCCCAAGTGCTAAGCTTCCATCACGGCTCTTAAAGACCAAGAACTTTGTTAAAATATTATCCAAAAACATTTCCCACAGGGTTCCTATTTTCAAAATTTCATCACCAAAGTGGTTTTTCTAAAGTTACACTTGGTCCTGTGTGAAAACACTTCAGAGTTGTCAGAGGCGCATAAGGATATCGCCAAGTGCAGAAGAAAGAACAGCTGCTGCTTCTTTCAGACTTGTTTCCAACACAAAGACAAAACTTAAGAAATCATTACAACTCTAAGAACTACGAGGCTAAAATAATCAACTAAAATGTTTTAGATGTTATTGACATTAAAGTTTTCAAAATATTAAAACAGATTATATACCAAAATATGTGAAGGGCAGCTTCCCGGAGTCCCATGTTTTGTGAGCTGACTGAATCAAAGAGGAACTTCAAACCTTCAGGCCACTGGTTGTTGCCGTCCTCATCTACAGATACAAAATCCAGACATGAAGCGTGCAGCTCAAACTTCATATATTCATGTGTGACTCACAACACACACCAGTGCAGACGCCACCCACGCTCTTAACATCCCATTAGAGCAATCCAAGCCTAACAGCAGCACTGCTCGCCCAGACTGTAGAGAAGGGGGTACTCCATCTGCCTAAATATTTGGTCACACGGACGCCCGCAACCCACACTGTTTCCCTTCCTCACTATTAAGGCAGAGCCAAACTTGATATCAAAGTAATTTTTCAAACTCGAGGAAACACCAGGAATCCCTGGAACTAGAGATGTTGCTGCTGTTACTGAGGCAGGGCCTCGTCCTGTTAGCAGTCCCGTGTGGCCAGCATACCTGCTGCTATTTAAGTGTGACAGGGTGCCATCAGTGTTTATTTAACAAGACCGAAAAATACACAATTTAAGGCAGACCTGTTGGTGCAGGCCTAAAATCCCAACGTGGACAGGACAGGAAAATCACAACTTCAAGACCATCTTAGGGACAATAGTAAAGTATTTTTGCTTAGCACGCATGAGGCTTTACAATCCACCTTCAGTAGTGCAAAAGGAAAAAAGGAAAAAGTTAGCAAAGAAGCCCATGGATAGATAGTCTCAGCCCTTGTGAGGCTGCAGGAGGGCTGCCCTAAGCTTTGGGCTGGCCTGGACACTGAAAGGGTGACCATAAAGCTGCTGTGGCCGAGGAGACTCACTGCTCACACCGCACAGGGGACTCAGGTCTGTCTTCTTCCCTTTTCTTTCTTTTCCACCACTATCTATCTTCTTAAAAAGCTGAACACTAAAAATTGAACCAAACTCTTGCTTCTAACTTCATGGTTCAGGCATTAAATCCTAACTCCTGGGCAAGCACTCATGCCCTTACACTGTTCAAACTTAAGGATAATTACAACACTGGGATTAAGATAGGTACAAAAACAACAACAAACAAAACAACAAAAGACCCGCTAACCAAACCCAAACACACCCTCGGACACACCATTTACAAGTTTTCCCAGGAGGCTCAATGGTAGAATTGTCTGGCTTGTACAAGATTGTGTCCCAAAGAGAAAGAGAAAAAAAGATTCTTAGAATATTCATGTAGTAAGTAATCCATGCCTGTAATCCCAGCCCCTGGGATGTGGAGGTAGTTAGCAAGTTCAAAGCAAGTCTGTGCTATAATGAGACCCTGAATCAAAGGCAAAAAATGTCTACAAGGATGCTTTGAATAGCAATTGTTAAACTATTAGAATTAGATTTCATAAACACCTGTGATTTTTGACTCTAAATGTAGAATCTATAATTACATTCATTTTGACAGAATATACAGTTCTTTGATATCTATAAATATTCTAAACTATTCTAGTTTTTTTTTTTTTTTAAAAAAAAAAAAGGAGCATAAAAGCTGGGCATGCTGACTCTCTCACCTGCTGCCCCAGCACTCAGGCAGCTGGGCATGCTGACTCTCTCACCTGCTGCCCCAGCACTCAGGCAGCTGGGGTGGCACTGAAGAGAGTTAGAGACGAGCCAGCCACAAGACGTGAAAGGAGAGACAAGGGCCAGGTACATTAGTACACACTTGTAACCACAGCACGCAGGAAGACAGGACAGGGCAACTGCATGTGACACGTCAACTTAAGACCAATTAGGACCATGTCTCAAAATGGCCAAACTAACAAACAGAAGCAACTAAGGAGCCCTACTATACACACACCTATTAAATTCCTGGCCAATTCTGCAGCAATATCACAAATTTTTTTCCTCATGCTGGATTGTGTTTCCATCTGAATGATCATTAGCAATTCGCTCTTGATGGCAGTCTGGACATCTGATGGAAGAGCTGGATAGACTTCATCAAACGCAGAGGACAGCAGACGTCTTAGGAGAACAGCAGCCATTTGTCTAGCCTATAGATAAATAACATTGTTATTAACCTCATGTCTTACTAGAGAAAAGATTTCCAACCCTGTACCATTGATGAGTTTCACTGTCCTATTTTTATAATTCATTTCAAAGCACCTTTGAAAAAACCTTTGGTTTTTTAAAAATAATTAACTCTTTCTGGTCACAATAATCTATCTAGAAAACACAGGCAAGAAACTCCTAAGACCTGAAAACTCAAATTGACACTTCTGAGGGAACTGGGAATCACTTGCCCATTTGGCTTTGCTTTCCCTACCTCACCTTCTGCTCAGTTTGGATATTCTTGTCATTAACTGCCCTTCCTCATTAGGCTCTTTGGTAAAAATGCTATGAAATCCATTTATGATTGTCTAATGTGAGCAAAACCAGCAAGTTCTCAGTAGCTATAAAGTAATGATCTATCTCAATGTGTACATTCTTAGATCCACGTATTAAAATCTGTGGAGCTGAGTGGTGATGGCACATGCCTCTAATCCCAGCAGTAAGGAGGCAGAGGCAGGCTGATCTCTGAGTTCCAGGCCACCCTGGTCTACAAAGTGAGTTCTAGGACAGCGAGGGCTACACAGAGAAATCCTTTTTCAAAAAAACAAAACCACCGGGCAGTGGTGGCACATGCCTTTAGTCCCATAACTTGGGAGGCAGAAGCAGGCGAATTTCAGAGTTTGAAGCCAGCCTGGTCTACAGAGTGAGTGCCAGGACAGCCATGGATAGACAGAGACACCCTGTCTTGAAAAAAAAAAAACCCAAAAAACAAACAAACAAAAAACAAAACAACCAAACCAAACAAACCCAACAAACCTGCATGGAATAATGTACTTATGATAACTTCTGGGTATTACTCCTTGCGTAAACTCACAGGAAGTTGAAGGTAGTGCCTCAGTCAGGATGGAGAGGCTCCTTCACAGCTAATCCCCGAGCCAAATCAAGAGTCACACAGAATTTAACATGGCTTCACTTTGTGACTGGCTTCCTTGTTAACCCAAAGCAGCCAGCTAGTTGTTACTGTTAATCACCCTGTGAGCACCTTCACACCATTCTTAATTACAAGGTGTAGAAGGACCGGCTAGTAGCCGTTGTACATTGTTTTCTTCATTTCCATCAAATATCACAAGAGTGCCTATGACCTTGCTATGTAAGCAAGGTTTGTAGGCAGGGCTTTCTAGACCTGAGTCTAACACTCCCCAAAGTAAGAGGTATTCAGTACTGTAAGGGTTTTGCTTTATGGTATGAAATGATAAAAATTAGGTACTAAACACACAAGAAAAGCAAAATACAAAACCAATTTTTACAACAGAGGAAATACACTAAATTTCCAGTAAATTGGAATCTCATACAATAGATAATTCACTAAGCATCCTAACTCCCTGGCTAGGTAGATACAGTAGACTCAGTTACTCACAATTAGCCTGGGCTACAATATGAAAAAGAAGGTAGATGGGGAGATGGCTCAGTTAGCAAAGTGACTGTGAGAAGCTAGGTATAATAACATGTGCTTATAATCCCAGGGCTGGAAAACCAGAACCAGGAGAAAGCCTGGGGCTTGCTCAGTAGCCAGTCTAGCCAGATCAGTGAGTTCGAGGTTCAGTGAGAGATCCTACCTCAAAAGATAAAGGAGTGGGATTGTGGGGACCTGAGTCATCCCCGGCCTCCAAATACACGTTCATGCCCACAGGAATACGATGTGCACAGTTGAATCTGGGGTGTGCTTCTTTTTGGGTACCTTTCCTTTTGTGCTTAAATCCTCACTATAATGGTCCTTCTAAAATGATATAAGACACCTGGGTGTAGTAGCACACACCTTTAATCCTAGCACTCTGGAGGCAGAGGCAGGTGGATCTCTGTGAAATTAAGGCTAGTCTGGTCTACAGAGTGGGTTCTAGAACAGCCAGGGCCACAAAGAGAAACCCTAGAAACTGTCTATTCCAGAGCTTCTCTCCAGCACACCCACCCACTTCATGTAGAAATGGCCATATACATGTTTTATAAATTTATTTTTGAAATATTTGGTTAACATTAAAATGCTGTTGAGGGGCTGGAGATGGCTCAGCAGCTGTTATTTTTGAGGAAGACCTGGTTTCGTTCCTAGGACTTACATATTGGTTTACAACAATCCATAGACACTTCTCTGGTAAATATATATACATGTACACAAAACACTTATGCACATAAAATAAGTAAATCTGGGGCTGGACAGATGGCTCAGCAGGTAAGAGCACTGACTGCTCTTCTGAAGGTCAGTGGGTAAGAGCACTGACTGCTCTTCTGAAGGTCCTGAGTTCAATTCCCAGCAACCACATGGTGGCTCACAACCAGAGATCAGACGACCTCTTCTGGTGTGTCTGAAGACAGCTACAGTGTACTTACAAATAATAATAAATTTTAAAAAAAATAAGTAAATCTAATTTTCTCCCCAAACGCTTTGTGAGCTGAACTTCTTCCTTTAGAATAGTTCAATGAAAGAACCCAATTTTTATAGCTAGAAATTTGTTATGTATGTAACACGTCGAAACAGAGGCAGGAAAATTGTGAATTTCCAGGTCAGCCTGGGGTACAACAAACCCAATCTCAAAACTAACTAAATAAGATCTTTTAAACAAAGTAATTATTTATAAAGGTACTAATGCCATGAATGTTTTGGAAACTCTGATCTTTAGTAATCAGCCATTAGACTCTCCCAGCACCGCAGCTCGCTCCGAGCTCGCTCAAGAGTTAGTGTGGAGTTTACAATCACCTCCTCAGCAGCTGTTGTGTTTCTGACGGCTTGTAAGAGGAATGTGATCTTGGACCGGCCTGGGATATTCTCATAGGTTTCCTGTGTGGGACAACAAAAAGACGGGACAAATGTTAGAAAATCCTATGAACAAATTGGTCAGGACCTAAGGACCAGGATGCTGTCAGTCAGCACTGATGTTAGCAGGTTCTTTGGGATGTAAAGTGCTCTACTCCAGACAGGTAAGGAAAGAGTTCTCTACTTACCTCTTCAGGTTCATGTATTTTCAAAACTTAGGTCCTCTGGTTAATAATAGATAGATAGATAGATAGATAGAAGATAGATAGAAGATAGATAGATAGATAGATAGATAATCTCAAATGTCGGCTGGAAAGATGACTCAGTAGTTAAGAGCATTATTGCTCTTGCAGAGGACCTGGGTTTGGTGACTACCATGGACATTGTAGCTCAGACAATGTAGCCCCAGGAGCTGCGTGTGCCACTCTCTTCTAGTCTTCATGGGCACCCAAGTTTTTATGCTGCACTTTTCAAGGAAAGAGTATTTATTCTGCCTCAAAGGATTGTAGTCCCGAGAAAGTTTGCTAAAAACAATCGATCAATCAAACAAAAAACAAAAACAAGCCCCAATATTGAATCTGGATTTCTTAAGCAAGGTCTTGTGTGAGAACGCTTTCTACTCTCTCCTTACATGGTATCAGGGCAATTGTGTTAGCAAGAGGAAGGTAGAGGGCGGCAGTTGAAAGAGAGTGGTGTGGTATTCCTCTGCAGAAGACCACACAACTGGTTGTTCAGTGCCAAACACTCAGCCCTAAAATCATACATATATGTAGCATGAAGACTGAGCAGGCTGTATTTAGCAACATGTATGCACATAAATATATGCATGCAATAAGAGTTTTTTTTAAAGCCTCAAATTTGAAGGAGAGTGGGGAGGGGTATATGGGAGGGTTTACAGGGAGGAAAGAGAAAGGAGAAATGTAATTATATTAAAATCTCAAACAACAAGAAAAAAAGCAAATTGTTAGAATAGATCCCGGGCTGGCGAGATGGCTCAGTGGGTAAGAGCAGTCAGTGCTCTTACCTGAGTTCAGATCCCATCAACCACATGGTGGCTCACAACCACCCGTAATGAGATCTTGGTGCCTCTGAAGACAGCTATAGTGAACTACGCCGGAGCGAGCTGGGGCCAGAGCAAGGGGGACCAGCAGAAGTCCTGAATCCAGTTCCTAGCAGCCACACACATGATGGTGGCTCATGGCCATCTGTACAGCTACAGTGTACTCATACAAATAAAAAGAAAAAAAGAAAAAAAAATAGAATAGATCCCAAATAAGTCTCAACTTATGTTGAAAAGAATTCATGTGCTGCATGAGGCCTAACAACGGACCTCTCACCTGAACACTTGCTCAAATTAAGCACATTTGTAATACTTTACCTGGAAAAGCTCTTAAGAAATGACCTCTTCCTACCTGTCTAAGGTAGATATTAGTTTCATAGCAGTCTAAGTTTGAAGACCTTATTTGCTGTCACTGGATTTTCAAAAATGACATAGGAAGAAAATAAAGTCTACTTAGAACCTGTCCCAGTATCTCCTTTATGTCATTAAATTCGAATCATAGTATCTCTGAGACATTGGCAGAGGTGATTAAGTTTTAGCTCTTGAATCACTTAAAATGAAAGACAACCATGACAACCTGGGCTTCCAAGGCAACCAAACCATTTTTCAAATGTCTCTGGTACCAAGAGCTCTGGGTCTCATTCTTGAGGCTAGCAAACTCAAGAGTTCTATTTATAAGTTTTAAACTCTTTAAACATATCTCAGTCAGAGGAAAAACAGAGTTTTGTGAGGGAAGGTGAACCTAAGGCTCATACTTCCACAGTAACATAAAACTCAGAATCTAATAGTGCTGAAAACTGTGCCCAAGGGTGTACATAACTAAGATGCTGCACTAAATTTATTTATTAAAATAATGACGTAGCCGGGCAGTGGTGGCGGATGCCTTTAATCCCAGCACTTGGGAGGCAGAGGCAGGTGGATTTCCGAGTTCCAGGCCAGCCTGGTCTACAGAGTGAGTACCAGGACAGCCAGAGCTACACATAAAAACCCTGTCTCGAAAAAAAAAAAAAATGACATAATTTATGTAAATGGTAGGCTGATTACAAAATGGACATGTATCTTGAAAATTTTCATTTAATTTTTTACCAAAACAACTGAAGAATCCAGCAAAGCTGTCACTAAAAAAAGTCGTACAGAGAACTTGGAAGGCAAAGGCAAGAAAGAGGCTCACACTGCCTGGAGTTCCAGGCCAGGCTGTATTACAGGGTGAGACTCTTGTCTAAAAAACAAAAATACAAATAATCAGCAAGGAATAAACTACTCTAAATGAAAAACCAAAGAAAGAAAATTCCTGTTACAGAACTGTAACAATGTAATAAATCTCTCTAATTCCCTGCACCTAGCAGTGTCAGACCCGCTGGAGTTGTTAGGAACCTTTAACACGGTATGAAAAAAAAGAAAAGAAAATCTCCCCATGCCAATCCTTCTTGAAGAACCCAGCATTATTTCTGGGGACTGCCACCCTTGTCCAGGTGGGATCACTGGTGTCACAATGCACCAGTTCTTTAAAAGTGAGAATATATGGAGTACGTCAAATATTCATCATGGTTTCAGGATGAATGACAGGGAACTCCTAAAAGAGTGTCTCTCATTTGTATATTCAATAGTGGGAAACATTGTATTACATTCACTTCTGGAGACCAGGCAAGGAAAAAGGCACACAGGACCACAGCTTTAGGGTAGACTAAGTTCTACAAATACAAAGATCGCATTTTCAGTTTTGTACACCAAATACCTAGTGTTCACTACCAGCTTGGAGCAAATAAAGGTCTAACCCTATGTGATTCCCTATACATAATCAAAGCCTGTCAAAATAAAAGTCTAACCCTATGTGATTCCCTATACATAATCAAAGCCTCTCAAAATAAAGGTCTAACCCTATGTGATCCACTATATATAATCAAAGCCTGTCAAAATAAAGGTCTAACCCTATGTGATCCACTATATATATATAAAATCAAAACCTGTCAAGCTTTGTCTCCCTTCCCTGCCCACAAGGAGAAATGTTCTCAGTTTTGTTTTTGTTTTTGCTTTTTTGTTGTTGTTGTTTTTTGTTTTTTTGAGACAGGGTTTCTCCGTGTAGCCCTAGCTGTTCTGGAACTCACTCTGTAGACCAGGCTGGCCTTGAACTTAGAGACCCTCCTGCCTCTGCCTCCCAAGTGCTGGGATTAAAGGTGTGTGCCACCACCGCCCTGCTCATTCACTCTGTTTTATGACAGTTCCTTGCGTGAGAAAATGCCAAAGAGGGAGCAAGGAACTTCTACTTTATAAACATCTTGGTTCCCTAATCAAGTATATTTTCCAATGTTACCCTTCTTTAATTCAATTATTATCGGTGAGGAATATTAAGAATTAAAGTTGACGGGGTAGGCTGGGTGGTGGTGGCACATGCCTTTAATCCCAGCACTTGGGAGGCAGAAGCAGGTGGATTTCTGAGTTCGAGGCCAGCCTGGTCTACAGAGTGAGTTCCAGGACAGCCAGGGCTACACAGAGAAACCCTGTCTCAAAAAAACCAAAAAAAAAAAAAAAAAAAAAAAAAAAAAAAAAAAAAAAAAAAAAAA
>JADRCD010043626.1:1370-15298 GCA_019843815.1 Montemys delectorum | reverse complement strand
AAGAAAGAAAGAAAGAAAGAAAGAAAGAAAGAAAGAAAGAAAGAAAGTCATTTCTCTATATTAACATGTAATGAGTACTTTAAAGTGAATCGAAAGCTCTTGGAAACATTCCTCAAGTTTGTTCTGAACTCCTTGGAAGCTGAGTCTTATCTATCTACACTTTGCAGCACTTACTGCTGCTGAACACAGCAATGCTGAACACACTCTACAGAGACTTCCAGAAAGAGAGAGAATAACATTTTCACCAAGCTGAAGGTGATAGGTACCTCGAAGGAAGCATGCATTAACCTCAGAGAGACAAGTTACAAGAGAAGCCAGGCAGAATGGACAAGCAAGAGGTTTCAACTCTTACTACTTTAAAAGAACCCCCAATTTTTCCTTTGTGTCATGCTTCATATGACAACAGTAACTGTATCACCAAATGAACTAACTGTCCCGACAAGAATAAAAAACTTTCCTAATGGGTTTTCAAGATTAACCAAGCTATTGTGTAGTACACTGCTTAGGGAATAGTAACTGCTTAACAAAGGGCATTGTTAAATTAGCCATTAACAAATAGTTAATAGCTACAAAGTAACACCTCAGAGCATTCTCTTTTCTTTTAAAAGCTATTATTAAAAATCAAAGAAAGATTTTAAAGTAGCGCTCCTACTCTTCCCAATTTGGACTTAATTGTTCTGGCCATTTGGAATGTTAATACCTCCCTAGGTGGTTTTAATGAGTGGCCAGGGTTAGACCAAAGGAGCATAGAAAAGAATCCTAAAGTGTTTTGTCAAACTAAGATGCAGCTGTTTCCAGGGAGCTTGTTAAATGGCAGACAACTTGGGTGCTACAGGGTGAGGCCAGAGCCTGTGGAGTTCTAACGTCCATAAGCAATGCCCAGACTTTAAAGAACAGGAGGGAATCTGCTTAACAGATACAGAACCCTATAGTAATGCATGGGGCAATGAAAGGGGCAATTACTGCGGGTTGGGGAACTCCGTTAAGGAGCTTACATTTAGCATGGAGAAGAGAGTAAGGGCATAAGGCCCCAACTGTAATTATCTGTGTATGGCACAGAAAACTAAAGTCCAATTGTTTGTCCAATATCATAAAAAAAAAAGGGAACAATATTTCTGAATCTTGTCATACACTATTGGCATTAGTTTTCAAAGTATAAAGTCCCCAGACACTAAGTGTTTCTAGGACAATTTTTGGATGTTCAAAAATTGAAAACTATTCTCATAATAATATATTATTTGCCATTGTTCTGGCTAACTTTATGTCAACTTGACATACAAATTATGCCTCCATAAGATCGAGCTGTAAGGCTTTTTCGTAATTAGTGATCACTGTGGGAGGGCCCAGCTCATCATGGGTGGGGCCATCCCTGGGGTGGTAATCCTTAGTTCTGTAAGAAAGCAGGCTAAGCAGGCCAAGAGGAACAAGCCTTGAGGAGCAAGCCAGAAAGCAGCATCCCTCTATGGACTCTGCATCAGCCCCTGTCTCGAGGTTCCTGCCCTACTTGAGTTCCTGTCCTGATTTCTTTCAATAAAGAACAATGCTGTGAAAATGAAAGCTGAATGAACCCTTTCCTCCTCAGGTTGCCTTTTGGTCATGGTATTCCATCACAGCACTAGAAACCCTAACTAAGACAGCCATTTTAAAAAGCACATGTGGGCACATGATTTCAAGGGGATTTCATGGGGGGCCGGTGGGGAGAACACACGGGGACTGCTGCCATGTTATCATGAAACAAGATCCTAACCATCCTGGCTTTTGCATTCTTCCCCATTACACACAAATACTAACAACAACAACACAAACCACTTTGTTTGATGAACCAGTAGAAGTTCATTTTATTAAATTTCAACCCCTAAGTTTTGAACTCTGTTCAGTAAGATACAAAAGCATGTATAATGTCGCACTCTCTACCAAAGTGTGATGGTGGTCCCCAGACCAAGCTCCTTAAAACGCTGAGAGCTGCAAGCCACCCTTCCTGACACAACAGCAGTCTTTATTTGAAAACAAAACAAAACAAAAAAACTGAAACTAAAGTGACTTAGACTTCGGTTTTTAGTGGTACTTCTCAAATGAACAATGAAATATCACTTACAAAACCTCCAGAGGGTTTAACCAGCACAGATGCTGTAGCCAAAGCTGAGCTTGCTCCTAAGACCCATAAATAGAAGGAAGTTGTCCTCTCAGGCCTCCACACACACACTGCGCTGCACTCTCTCACGTATGAAAATGTGTGCACACACCTGCACTGGCCCCACCTTATGTGGTTGCTGGGAATTGAACTCAGGACCTCTGGAAGAGCAGTCAGTGCGCTTAACCACTGAGCCATCTCTCCAGCCCTAAAGTGTAACTTAAAACCTCAAGCTTTTGAGTGACAATTAGAAATTTGGAAAGTTTATACACAGTAGTGTGAGCTTGACAACTTTTCAATACTTAGGACTTTTCAGGACATTTCTGACGAGATCTGTGTTGATTTAGTAAGTGTAATATATGATGTTGCATAAATATCCATATTTAGGAGATGAACCTCGCTAGTTACTAATAGCTCCTGAGTAGCAAACAGAGAGCCCAGAACAAAACCAGGAACGGGCAAAAGATCCACTCAGTGTTCAAGTTGGACTAACTGCCTTGAATGGAAGGGAAGAAAATGTTCAGTTTTAGATTGCACATGGCCACAGAACCTGAAGAAACTGGTACTTGCTGGCTTTTGGTGCAGTCACAAAGAACATCCCCAACTATGCAAACAGTCCTCTCCTTCGGACTAGGTTTTGTACACACACTTCAACCAAAATAACTTTCTTCAAGACGGAATGAAAAGAGATACGAGAGGAGCTCCTTTCTAATAAGCCAAGCACTAAACAGACTGACAGCAATTTAATTTTTATTAAATCATTGTTTGCACCTCGAAAACTGTACTTCTCTACTCTCGGGTTGTTCCTGATGCAAAGCTATCCAAAGGCTACTTTTCCACCGGCACTTTCAACAGTATTTTCTCCCAAGTCTTATTTCCCTTACAAAATCATATTCTCTCTTTCAATGCTTTAAAATCTATGTTTCCTAACTTATGATCAGCCCCCTCTTAAAAAGCCATGGATTATTTTGTTTGTATCCTCCTAGGTAAACTACTGTATCCACAGTAAAACTACTGCGCTTTAAATGCTTTCTCATTAATCAAGACAGTCCAACTATGCGTTCCTGCTGGCTACCTGCTTATTTTTCTCTCAAAAAATGGGCTGGAAAAGTCAGTGAATTCTCCTAGTACAGGGCTAGATAGCTTTGGAGGCCACTGATAACCTCTGGGATTTCCCAAGCCCTCCAGGACACAAGTTAAGCATGGCCCAGGGCAATGGATGTGTGAAAAGTGAAGGGAGTATGCCGGGACTGAAGACAAGCTAGGATCAGCGTCTAGGGAATCAGAAAAAAAATGACACCAGACTGAGTTTCAAAATGCAAACACTAAGTAAACCATAGGACTGAAGTCTTTGAAGAGTGGGGAAGGATCTGACAATATGAAATGCCTTAAGAGAAGCAAACTAAACGAAGTCAGAAAGTAATAACCAGGTCACTCTGGGTCATTACAGTTAGGTTTTGTGCACCCAATGATCAGAGAAGTCTAGAAAAGAAGGCACCTGAGGTCAGACAGGTAATAACCTCCCGCCTGGCCAAGGTGCTCTACAGCGTTCTAAGTGGAATGTAACACCTAGAACATGGCACTCACGTCATCAAGACAGAATCGCATAATGGGCGCGGGTAAACAACGGGGAAGGGAGGCATTTAAAAACAAACAAGTGACTATGTCAGCGCCCAGGAGCCTGGCTCAGAGGCGGCGAGGACTCCAATCCAAGCCGTGATCACGCCTTTCTCCACCCCGAGGGTCGCTCGTCCCCAAACCCACCCGCCAGCCACATTCTCAGACAAGAGACAGAAGCTGGCTGAAGTTAGGGAGACCTCGGGGGATCAGCGCCTCTTCACCTTCCACAAGGGACCCTCGCGGAAAGCAGGGCGGGCGAGCAGGGTCCCCGGACTGGCCAGGCCAGCGCTGGCCCGCCCTCCTCCTCCCACCCCCTCACCCTGGGAGAACTCGGAGCGCCTCCCCTACCAGGAGCAAGAGGCCGAAGATGCACCAGCCGATCACCAGCTCGGCCGCCGCCGCCGCCATCTTCGCTTCCGGTCCGGATAAACCGAAAGGGGAGGGGAGGGGAGGGAAGGGAAGGGACCGGACGAAGAAGGACCCGGAACTGCGCAGCCTAAAGGTTAAAGGGGCGGAGGGGCGGAGCGGAGGGTTGCCAAGGAGACCCGGCCCGCGAGCGTCCCCTGGCGACCAGCCGAGCCGGGGCGGGACGCACCGGACGCGCCGTGACGTCACCGCGCCGCCCGCCCACGCGCGGGCTGCGTTCCACTTGCTCTCGCTGGCGCTCTAGGAGCTTTACCGAGGCAAGACTATATGTCTGTGCCTCTGAAGGTCGAGTGAAATTACAGATTTGCATTGCAAGGTTTTGGCCCCATTATGCAATCGGAAGTCATCCCTGGTGCAGGAATGACTCAGAATAAAAGAATGTCATCTGCCCAGATGACTTTATAATTCGCTGGTGACCAGGTCACGTCATTGCTTGGCTGGGCACTGCGTTACCACGTGATATTTTTTTCTCATCTGTGAGTACAGGTGAATTTCCACGATGGTTTCATACCATTAACATATCCGAGTCTATGAATTGTAGGTGCTAATAATATTCTCAAGTGAACAAAACAAAGATTGTTGTAAATCTTAGGTGAAGCTGAGGAGAAACCTGGGATGCTTGCTTGGGACCCGCGGTGTATTAGTGCATTTTTAAATTGAATAAACAAACCTTGGTGTGATGTTTAGATTTGATTGTGGACGTTTGACTGTTGGCTTAAGACAATGCAGAACCAATGGAAAGAGTCTCAATGACAAATTGTCTAGACTAGATTGGCCTGTGGGCTTGTGAGGGATTTTTTTTTTTAAGTGACCTTTAACATTTAGTTGAGGTGAGAAGCCATACCCTGAATGTGGGTGGTAACATTTCACGTCCCTGGACCAGAGCTGAACCTTTAAGCATGATTGTTTCTGCTGTCTTTAACTTTGCCACAATGGACTGAAGTCTTGAATTGTGAACCCAATTAAATCCTTCTACCCTTGAGAAACTAAGACACCTAGGATGTAGTCAAATCAGTTTATGAATGAACTCCATCGTCGTCGCTACAGTTTATTCCATGGTGTTATTACTCACCTTGGTCTTATTTCTGGCTGGAAGTCTGCAGTAGTTAAGGGTTGGGTAGAAGTGTAAAAATGAGAAGAAAATGGACAAAAAAATGTGTTTTATATGAACCGGTCCCACTCTTCGGTGAAAGTATGTGCACATCTCCGAGATCTCATGTATGTCCCTAAGTGCATTACCAGCAATTCATACTTGCGCTTTGCTTCTTCGAGCCAATGCCTTTTGACCCTTCCATAGTAGGCTTCCTGCATAGAGGAGATATCTACAACCACCTGAGACCAGTCCTCCCCATTGTCTTCAATGCCCCAAACCTCTTTGAAAACAATTATATAATCAATAATTTTCTGAGCACAAACTGTTCCTCAGTGAAGCTGCATTTCCCTAGTTCTGCCATGGAACAAATATTTTTGCATACTTCTATAGGATTCAGATTCCATTCCACAGTGGGTAGTTTGTTCTAGACTGAGTCAGACAACACCTTTCTGCATATCTTAGCATAATCTCCATTTTCAAATTCTCTAAATAGGTTCCTTGAGACCTCTTGCATTAGCCAGTTGTCCATCACTAAGTAAAAGTACTTGAGATAATCAACTTATAAGTCTTATGGTTTATAATTTCAGGAGTTACAACTCATGGTTATCTGATCTATTGCTTTGACTCATGGTGTCTTATATGGTATATTATGTAAGACTGTATGGTCGAGAAAAAACTTTACCTCATGGCAGCTGAAAAAAAAATTATAGAGGAAGAGACTGAGTCTACTAATGGTGGTTTTGTAGTTCTAAGTCCTCCATTTCCTCCCTAAAGTATCCAGAGACAGCTGATACACATCAGGTTTGAAGGATGAAGCAGAGTTCAGAACCAGTGGGGTCTTTAGGACTCCAGTCTGGTTGGGAATAGGTACCAGGGAGAAGGCCTTTTCCAAGAATGTTAATGAATAGCTCTCTTAGACCATCTTAGCTTGTGTGCATACCTTTATTCAGGGAGGGTTTGTACACATAACACTTTATTCAGGGCAGAGGACTACATATGAACTGAGAGAAAGAGAGAGGAAGAGAGAGAAGAAGAAGAAGAAGAAGAAGAAGAAGAAGAAGAAGAAGAAGAAGAAGAAGAAGAAGAAGAAGGAGAAGAAGAAAAGAGAGGAAAGGAGTTTTCACAGTGACTATAAAACCTTTGGCTAGAATTTAAAGCACTGAGAATGTTCCTTTGCATGAAAAGACATTCTAGGAATCCCAGGTACTTGTTAGGTGGGTTCTTATCAGAAAAGAAGAAGTTGGACTTGTAGGTCAGCCAAGGACTACTCTACCTTTCCCAGGTAGAAGATGTGGGAAGCTGGACTCCTCAGCCAAGGTCACAGAAGGGAAAGCCTTGCTGGTAAAGTAAGTCTTCCATGTTGTGCCGAGAGATCAGAGGAGCTATCCAGACATGGTAGACTGTGTCCTTAACCTGCAGGCTTTCCCCCACAGATTTGAATAGGTATGGCTCCAATAAACTCACGTGTTTGAATGTTTGAATGTTTGGCCCATAGGGAGTGACACTATTACGAGGTGTAGCCTTCTTGGAGTAGGTTCAGCCTTTTTGGAAGAAGTGTGTTATTCTGTGTGGGTGAGGGGCTTTGAAGTCTCCTATGCTCAAGCTGCACCCATTGTAGCACCCAGACTCTTTTTGCTGCCTACACGGATCAAGATGTAGAACTCTCAGCTCCTCCAGCACTATCTCTACTTGTGTGCTGCCATACTTCCCACCATAATGATAATGGGCTAAACCTCTGAAACTGGAAGCCAGCCCCAATTTAATGTTTTCCTTTATAAGAGTCGTTGTGGCCATGGTGTCTCTTCACAGCAATGAAACTCCAACCAAGACACCTCTCAAAGGTCATGCATTTGGTAGCCTAAGTTTTATTAGGACCCACATTCTACTGGTCTTTCCACCTTCCAAAAACACCGCATTCTGGGGGATTTCATCTCCTTCAATACTCGCATATTTATCTCATGTTCCAGGTCTAAATTATGGATATCTGTCATATGAGGTTGCTTCTAACCCGTTAGTTGTTTTTCAGCAAAGAATTACTACAACTGTGCACACAAATATGCATACATTCCTCCAGTTAGCAACATAGAAGAGTGCTTCATTTAAAATCAAAGCTTTGCATTAGGTTGTAAAGCTGACTGCATGGGAAATTGCAGGCAGGCATGTAAGGCTGGTTTGCAGCTTGTTGTTCTCTTAAAAACAGGTTACACTTACAGAATGACTCCATAGTAGGATGGTGCATAATTAGCCTGGCTAGAAGGTCTGTTCTCCCCTAGTTCAATCTCTTCAAATATAAGAGATATTTTCATAGAAATCTATAGCTATGGTTAGCCAAAGGAAGAGGTTCTTTATAGCTTAAGAGAGGTGGGAGAGTGGCCTGGAAGGATGGAAAGTGATATAATTCTGTTTAAATCAAATATAGATAGATAGACAGGAGCTGTAAAGATGGCTCAGGGTTAAGAGCACTGACTGCTCTTCCAGAAGTCCTGAGTTCAAATCCCAGCAATCACATGGTGGCTCACAGCCATCATCTGTAATGGGAACCGATTCCCTCTTCTGGTGTGTCTGAATATTACATATATTAAGTAAATAAATAATTTATAAAAAATATTCAAACTAAAGATAGGTTGATGGGTGTGTGTGTGTGTGTGTGTGTGTGTGTGTGACTCTCTCAGGTGATTGTAAACCTTATCATATTGACATAAAGTGTGAAAAGAATGTAACTTCTGCTGAAGTGGGTTTTACTGTGAATTCTCTTGGCCTAAATGGGAAGAGCAAAGCAAATTTTTTTTTTTGGTCCTCAAATACTCAAACTATGCAATAGAGAGTGTGTACAGGGCCCAGGAGGTATACTTATGTGTCCATAATCCTTTTATGAAGTACTTTTGGAAAAACAAAGTTAGATTCTGATTAAATGACATAAACTGGAAGAAAAATTTAAACTATATATGTGTGTATATATGTATAAGAATTAGTGGAAAGAATAAAAGGCATTGAATGTATTAATAAAGAGAAAAGATGGACAAGGGAGAAGAAAAAGTGACATCATTTGGATACAGAGTAGAAAATAGAAGAAAGGTCAGACTTGGTATCTTCAAAAGCTAAGACATGGAACAGAGAGGTTTCTCTGGGCCTGCAGCTGGAAAGTTGAAGTAGACTGACCCAAGCTCAATGGAGAGGGGTCTCCAACTTAAACTATCTCCTGGAACTGAGCAGGGCCTTAGCCCTGCACTCGTCAAGCTAACTGTGTAAAGGCAACTGAAACCTGGATGTGATTTGTACCTGAAATTACACTTAAGCTACAGTGAAGTTCACCTATGTGTCCAAATGAAGTATATAGTTATATGTCCAAATTAACTATTTACCATGTACCTGGATGCTGACATTTTCATATTTTTTAATGACTAAGCATTGTTAAGTCAAATTTGTGAGATACATAACTCTCTTGGAAACTGAAAACACTGGACTAAGTTGAAATAAGCTTTAAAAATTTGTCTTTCTGGCTGCCATTTTGTCTCAAAGATAATCCTCCTATTGAATGACAGATTCTTTCCTTAGCTATTTTAATTCCTTCTGACAGGTTACACTGCAGTTTTGCTGTCGGTGACTCTGCACCTGTCGGTTCGATCCACAATGTGTTTATATAGTGTTTAGCTCCCTGTGCTCCAGGTTTTTCTTATACTTAATCTTCTGTCCAAAGGATTTAGGAGTGATCTAGGTGAAGATTGATGTGGGATTGAGGGACTATGGCATGTCAGCCAGCCTTTTCTTTCCAGTACTATATATATTAGCTCTTTCCCCTCGCAGCTATTCCTCTGCTGGCCCCCTAAATTTCTTATGTCAGCCCTAGGAAGTCTCTTCTTTTCCCTGAGAAGGGGGCTCGGTTGTCTTTATAAGGTCCTTTGCACATATGGTCATGGGGCCCATTTGGTTCTAGGAGCACACTTGCTCATTTATATATAACCCGGTTAGGAGCCAGAGGATTTTGCACTGGAGCCAACTTATGAAAAATTGCACTTATGTCTACATTTTCCTTTCAAGATCAAGTTTTCTTTTCACACCAATAGATAAGGTACATTTCAAACATAGCACATCTATTTCACTGGAGGGGGGAATGGCAAGAAGAAAATGCCACTGAAATGTTAATACCTGGGTGTTTTTTAATTTAAAAATGTACAGGCAACTTCCCAACTCATCGTCCTAAAATTAGATTGCACACAGTATGGTTATGTGGATTGTGACATTCACATTTTCATGTTTCTGCGGTGATAAGCTCTCACTGGACACTGTTCGTAGATGTCTAGTGGAACAAGTGTTTCCACATGGACTGGCAGTGCATGGTAGTCTCCTTAAGAGTTTTCTTCTGGCTAAAAGTGAAATGATTTATTCATAGTTTAGACATGTAAAAAATCATTTAATGCCTCCCAGTGTTTTTTATCGTCAAATCTCAAACTTGGTACTTGTGTGCGTTAAGATACATATCCTTGTATGTATGTGTATATGTCAAAGTCAGATTGCAAGTAGACCTCATGATTTTTAAAAAACAGAGTTTAGCTCATGACATTTAAAATTATCCATAGTGTACTCAATAATTTTAACAGGAGGTGCTTTTGGTTTATTTATATATTTCGCAGCATATGTTGCTCTTTTTCCTAACAATGGGGTGCCTCTCCTGAAGGGAACATCTGTTCTTTTCACAATGCACTTTTGTTTGCTTTATTGTTGCAGAATTGCTACCTTAAAACTGAATTCAAATCGTAGTCTTCTGTATTCAATTTCTACATGTTAATGATTTATAGATTATACAGTTCTATAAAAACCTTGTCAGAATTTATGGAGCTAAAGCAGTGGTTCTCAATATGTGGGTATTGACCCCTTTGAGGTGTGACTGGCCCTTACACAGGGGTCAGCTAATGCCCCTAGAAAATGCAGATATTTGCGTTATGATTGATAACTAGCAAATTTACAGTTATAAAGAAGCAACAAAAATACTTTGATGGTTGGGGTTGGCATGACACGAGGAACCGTAGGAAAGCATCCCTACAGTAGGAAGGTTGAGAAGCACTCAGCAAAAGGATCTCCTGTCTAATCGTCCTTGTAGCTAATGAAGCGGTTTCAAGCATTAATAGACAAACTATAGACACTGTCATACTTACATTTTTTGAATATCAAATTTTGTAAAATTTTCTAATTACAGAAGAAACTGTGGATTTCAACTTTTATATTTAAGTCTTAGCTTACTATGTTTAAATTTAAAAATGTGAAACATTTATATTGGGGTTAGGAAGGGCTCTTAGGTATAGGTAATATTGTGAAATATGTTAAAGGTTGAAAAATGGTTTAGCAGATGTGCTAGAGGGTAAGTAAACATTCCACCAAGGGAATATGCACAACAACACAATACCATGAAATAGCATGTTTGGTACTGGGCGAAGACAGTACGACTTTAGTCAAGTAGAGTTTGCCGTTTCAAGATTAAATTCCAAATGGATTTATGTACACGACTAAGAAACTTAACCTTCCTGTTGAAAAGGGTGATTTAAGAGTTTAAAGAGGAGGTAGAGAAAGGACTGAAGGAGCTGAAGGGGTTTGCAACCCCATAGGAAGAACAACAATATGAACCAACCGGATACCCCAGAGCTCCCAGGGACTAAACCACCAACCAAAGAGTACACATGGCGGGACCCATGGCTCCAGCTGCATGTGTACCAGAAGATAGCCTTGTCAGGCATCAATGGGAGAAGAGGCCCTTGGTCCCGTGAAGGCTCAATACCCCAGTGTAGGGGAATGTGAGGGCAGGGAGACAAGAGTGGGTGACTGGGTAGGGGTGGGGAAACGCCCTCATAGAAGCAGGGGAGGTGATGGAAGATTTCAGAGGGTAGGGGGACCGGAAAAAGGAATAACATTTGAGATGTAAATAAAGAAAGTATCTAATTATATATATATATAAAAGTGTTTTAAAGATGGGCTGGAGAGATGGCTCAGCGGTTAAGAGCACTGGCTCCTCCTCTTCTTTCAGAGGTCCTGAGTTCAGTTCCCAGCAACCACATGGTGGCTCACAACCATCTGTAATAGGATTTGATGCCCTTCTCTGGTGTATCCGAGGAGAACCACAATGTACTCACATATAAAGAATAAATAAGTCTTAATAAAAAATAGTTTAAAGACTATTCACAAAGGTGTGAGCAGGATAGAGGAAAACTAGCCTAGGGGTGAGTAGGGTTAGCAAGAACCATTCCTAAGAGGATATTCTGTCTTTATAAATAGGAAATAGCTTTTTTTTTTTTTTCTGGCCCCGCTCGATCGGGCCCTGCTCCGGCCATATTTTATTTCA
This sequence comes from Montemys delectorum, assembly GCA_019843815.1. Taxonomy (NCBI): domain Eukaryota; kingdom Metazoa; phylum Chordata; class Mammalia; order Rodentia; family Muridae; genus Montemys; species Montemys delectorum. The sequence goes on along the minus strand of JADRCD010043626.1, from coordinate 3,697 downwards.
TATATGTGGGTACACTGTCACTGTCTTTAGACACAGCAGAAGAGGGCTTCGGATGCTCTTTATAGATGGTTGTGAGCCACCATGTGGTTGCTGGGAACTGAACTCAGAATTTCTGGAAGAGCAGTCAGTGCTCTTAACCGATGAGCCATCTCTCCAGTCCAGGAAATAGCTTTAATGGACAGAATCCATACATTTAGGTTAGAGCTACCTAGCAGCCATAGAGAGTATCAATAAATAAACATCCCCCTCGGTCTTATCTTGGGCCAGTACCCCCTTTCAAATGAACATAACAGGAAGACAAAGGGCATGGGGATGTATTTGATTCGGAGCCTTATTATTTTCAACTTCCTGAGGTTCCCAACAGGTGAAGGGTGGAAAGTGCACCTGGGGAGCAAGCAGAAATACTCAGAAGAGTTAAGACTTCTTAGAGTGACAGAGGACATGCAGAGTCCTCGTGAAGGCAAAGAGCAGATTTCATTTCTCACAGATTCTATGATGTGCAGTAGTGGAAAACATTTTATTGAATTTTAAGCAGAGTTAGTAAGAAACTGGTACTCTAAATAAGTAAAGCCCTCTTTAATTAAAAAAAGCAGTGTTCGGTTTTTATTGTGTATAATGAAAACAGGCAATGTTACCTATGGTTTAGAAAAGGCTCTAATTTTCTGCAGCATAACTAATTATTTGCATAATGTCTCATCTATATCAAAAAAGCAGATTTATTATTAACAATACTCTTTATTTCAAAATATAAAAACAAGTTAGTGGTGTTGGGAGTTTTAATAAAAATCAAAACACTAATAGTTAGGTTTGGACCTGAAAATAAAAAGAAACAATGTTAAAACTTTGTTTTCTTAGATTTTTGGTATCTCAACTTTATTAATATTTATTTTAATTTTAAAATGTGTGTGTGTGTGTGTGTGTGTGTGTGTGTGTGTGTGTGTGTGTATGTATGTATCTTTGCCTGGGTCTGTGCACATATGGGTGAAAGTGTCTAAGGGGCTGACTGGAGTTACAGGAGACTTTAAGCACCAAGCAGGTGCTGGGAACTGAATTCTTACACTAGACAAGAGCAGTATACATTGTTAACTACTGAGCAGTCAGCCTCTTCAACTAATTTTAATGTTAAAGTTTTATGTATTTAAATTGTTACACTCTTTACTCCCTGATCTAACTAATCAAGTCTCAATAGCTCAAATGTCTTCAGCAATATTTTTCCATATTCATTTCATTTTAAGCTCAATTTTAGTAACTTTTGGCTAGAGACAACAAAAGGATTTTTAATATTATTCATATGAATGAGACCTTAGTCTGGAAAGACCCATAACAAATTGACTATCATGTATTGATTTTTAAATTTATTTTTATTAATACATAAACTTGTGTATCTGATGAGTGTCATTTTAGAGAAGCACATTCACAATCGAAGTGCAAACTACCTTTGATAGTTAGATATGATAAAACACCCTGAAGAAATTCCCTTTTATTCCTTTAGGCCATTTTTTCTTTTGGTTTATTAAGTCACCACACCAGTTAATATTTCCCCAGTACTGGCATGTACTAACTATTGAAGGAAAAATAGAATTTTACACAAGTTAGGGAATTACTCAGCTTATGATCACAAGTCATTTTCCCTCTGGGCCACATTTATTTTATCACAACTGTATGCAAATGAACATTTTCTATAAATTTGGTGGATTTGGGGATACCACTCATTCTGGAACATCCACCCAGATCACGCCAATATTTACAAGGCCTTGTTACCTGTGTGACTTTAGAATACCTCACTCAATCTAGTCATGTGGACTGACACTTACAGAAATACCAATTGGTCATAAAAATACAATTAGAAAGTGAATACATCAGTCTCTTGAGAAGCTGTGGAAAGATAAATGGGGTAATTAAACTTCTTTTTTTTTATTTTTATTTATTTTTATTTTTTATTTTTTGTATTTTCTTTATTTACACGTACATTTTCCCCTTCCCATTTTCTCCTCCAAAACAAACAAACAAACAAACAAACAAAAACAAGAACAAACCCCTTTTGCCTCCCCCCTCCCAATGCCTGTCCCCCCACCTTCTCCCACTTATTGGCCCTGGCATTCCCCTACACTGGGGCACAAAACCTTCACAAGGCCGAGGACCTTTACTCCTATTGATGATCGAATTTGCAATCCTCTACTATATACCTGCTGCCATTACCTTCAATCCCACCCTGTATAGTCCTTGATTGGTGGTTGGGTCCCTGGGAGCTCTGAGGGTACTAGTTAGTAATTGTTGTTCGTTCTATGGAGCTGAAGGGTTTGCAGCCCCTTAGAACGAACAACAAT
>JADRCD010043609.1:799-11157 GCA_019843815.1 Montemys delectorum | reverse complement strand
ACATACAAGAAGCCTACAGAACCCCAAATAGACTGGACCAGAAAAGAAATTCCTCCCATCACGTAATAATCAAAACACCAAATGCACTGAACAAAGAAAGGTTTTTAAAAGCAGTAAGGGAAAAAGGTCAAGTAACATATAATGGCAGGCCTATCAGAGTTACACCAGACTTCTCACCAGAGACTATGAAAGCTAGAAGATCCTGGGCAGATGTCATACAGACCCTACAAGAACACAAATGCCAGCCCAGGCTACTATATCCAGCAAAACTCTCAATTACCATAGATGGAGAAAATAAGATATTCCATGACAAAATAAAATTTACACAATATCTTTCCACAAATCCAGCCCTACAAAGGATAATAGATGGAAAACATCAACATAAGGAGCAAAACTACACCCCAGAAGAGGCAAGAAGGTAATCTTTCAACAAATCCACACAAACCTAATTCCACCTCTTACAACAAAAACAACAAGAAATGACAATTACTTTTTCTTAATATATTAATATGAAAATTAATATTACCAACATATCCTAATCGATTGAAATCCAATAATATGAGGAATTAGAAATTTGTTGATTGTCATCCAATGGTCTCTCTAATTTGGTAATTTGAGAAATAGGTTCAACATTGTACAATCTATATACACTTTTAGCTTCTTTGTTTGTGACACTGTCTTGCTGTGTACAACACAAGGGTCTTGAAATCTTGCTTCTCCTATCTCAGCCTCTCTATTAGTAGTATTGTTTATTTCATGTCTTTACACTATACTATGGTTTTCAGAACAGCTTATATATTTCAAAAGTATTTATATACCCAAAAGAAACATAAATGATTGACTAGAGAGGTTGCTTGTAAGAGAACAACAAAGAGTGAGACTGAATGCTTTGCCTGATGTTTGTAACTCTTGTATCAAGTTTGAAGAAGAGGATTTTTTGTTACTCTTTCTTTAAGATGAATGCTTTTCCAAATTATCACAGCTAATGAACCAAATTCTTACCCATACCTAATGTCCCTGCCACCTTCCAAGCAGAACCATTGTTCATTGAAACAGTTGGTGAATGACTTTATGGATAGACCATCTTAATACCTACACCATTTCTTAAATGAATGTAACTTATTCTCAGTGGGCTGAGAATAAAGTCACTCACTCAAGTAAAATAGCTTTGACCATAGCAGGAAGTCTATATCCAAAAATCATGCCTACAATTCATTTCTTGGTGCAGCAGAACTATCAACTCTCAGTTTAGCTATGATGGAGGTAAAATCCTTTGGTGATGTGAGGGTCATTGAAGTATAGCCTTATTACAATGAATTGGCCTGGTGATATGGCCAATGTCTAAAAATTGTTCTTATTTTGGGCTTGTACCATAGTAAGAGCCAAGATTTTAAACTTTACTAAATACAAAACAAACAAAAAGACTTTATATATTTATGTTAATTTAGGAAAATACCAGTAATGATGTATTATTTTGAAGTATACAGTTAATATGTTTGGAGTTATTTAAAATTTATATTGAGAAAAATGTATTTTCACTATTGCTGTAGATAAGCATCTACATAAGACTGTTAAATTGATTGTTGTTTTATATCAAACAACTTTTATAATACTTATTTGTATTGTTATAATATTTTATAAATTTTAAGGAATATGACAAAAAAGATATTGTAGGTATTTAAGGGGGGGTCTCTGGGAGGAATGGAGGTACAAAAGGGAAACAAGAATGTGATTTAATTCTATTTACTTAAGATATATTTTTAAATGTTAACAAATTCAGATAAATTGAAATCATGTAACTTTTCTCATCATAATGCAATAAAAGTTTTAAAAAAAATAAAAGTCTTGGCTTATGAAAAGTCACTTTTATTGTTTTCAGTTCTTTGGAACTAGAGATCCACTACATTAAGTACTTGAAATTCCTTTCCAAAAGGCAAGGTTTTGGCTCTGTCTCTCTTATAGAGCTTAGTAGATATTAACATGAACCATAAACTATTCAGTGTGTCTGGAAAACAAGGTTGGAGCTCACTGCAGTTAACATTGTCCTGATATCTGCTTTCGTGACTTTTGCAAGACTACCATTTTTTATGGACATTGCCTGGTGATATGGCATACTTAAACCACAATGGATTGCTTACTGTGTAACTAAAAGTTGATTTCATGAAGGAACCTGGCTAGAACTTCCTGGGTGGTTATTGCAGCCATTCATCCTGTGTTTGAAATCACCTGATGGGCTTGAGGTTCTAATTTATAGAGCAGAACGAAAGCAGGAGTGTGAGGCTCTGCAGCTCCAAGTTGCTCCCAGGTGATGCTGCTGCTGGCTTAAAGAACACACTTAGAGTGTTCCTATGCTCATTATGAGCAAAAGAAAGATGTCCCACCTGACATTAATAAACCCGGCCTGTGAGCAAATTGTGGTCGGAACAGTAGGAATGGGTTTCTACTAGTGATGAGGCCATTGAAAGCCACAACTTTGTTGATGACCTTTTAGGTAGAGATTGTCTCACATTTAAAACCCAGTAAGTTATTAAAGGTTGATGCTCAGGTCTGTAAGATGATAGAATTTAAGGAACTAGATCACACTTTACAGAATATGAAAGTGAAACCTACCACATGCTGCTCTTGTTTAAGTACAATTTGCAGAGCGCTGTGTTGGCAGAAGGAAGCCAGTTTGCAAAACTGTGTGCCTAAAGATTTTTGCCAACGCCTGCCTTAGCTTGGATCTGTGCTTGCTAAATTAAACCACAGATGGAACGAGCATTTAGTAACTTCCACTGAGTGGGATTTTCTACTGAAGAAAATAATTGCCAAAATTATTTTGGAAAATGTTCCCACATTGACTTTCTTGAAAAACAAGTCACGTGATATGCATTCCATGAACCAAAAAATATTTGGAAATATCTGATTACTCATACAATTTCCCTTGGCAGAGTATGCCATTGTGGCCTTTTAAAAAAGCCATGCATTTATACTTTCTTAGCATGAAGGAAAATCTTATATAATGTCTGAGGATCGGGCCTGGTTTATTTCTGTTGCTGATTTAAAACCTATGGTCAAAAGCGATTCAGACAGCAACTGCATTATTTGGGTTATACATCCCCATTAGAGTCCATTTTTGAGAGAAGTCAGGGCAGGCATTCAAACAGAAACAGAGGAAGGAACCGTGAGGAACACTGCTCACTGGCCTGTTTTCCATAGTGTGTTCAGCCTGCTTTCTTATACAGTGTGGAACAACCTGCCAAGGGGAGGCAAGATCCACAGTGGTCAATCATTAATCCAGAAGTTGCCTCTCCTTCATGCCCATGGGTCAGTCTGATGGAGTCAATTCTTTAGCTGAGGTCCTTTCTCCCCAGGTAACTCTGGCTGTTGTCAAGGTGACAAAAACTAACCACTACAAGGTCTCATGTATCACTACCCCAAACCCAACAGAATAATTTATACTATATTGAGTGTCTAAACAAAATTATCTCCTCACTGCTAGAGAGAAATAAGGTAGAATATCATGTTTTACTATCAGGATTTTGGAATGCTTTCAAAAGTCCCTAAGAAATGAAAATAAAGGTATTATTTGTCTTAAGTAAAATCTGTACCTCCTTTCTTCGTTTTCAACAGTTCAGATGGAGAGAGAACATTTTCAGAAGGCTCTTTCAGTACATACCAAGACTGAGTAAACATGGATTCCTGCTTTGGCAGAAGAGTGTCTGGTTACCTGAATTCATGAAATAACTGGCTGTGTCCAATATGTGAAATTGTTTATAAGATATACAAAGCTAATATTATCTCCTTTGAAGATACTTATAGATGCTAAAATCTTGATATTGTGTTTAGTTAATGCTCTCTCTGCCTCTGTATGCACTAACCCTAATTAAAATCAGTAGAGGTACTGTTGATAGACAGTCTTTTGATATTTAATGGTGGCATCATAGTCTCATAAGTCAGCAAGGCTTTTTAGTGAAAGGTCAGAGAGCCCAGGATTCATTTGGACTTTGTGGACAGAAAGTCTAAACTTTCTCAATATAGTTTGGAAACAGTTATAGGGAAATGTCTATCAATGGGCAGGTGAGTGTGTATTAATAAAACTTTAATAGTAAAATCAGGTGGTGAGTTCAGAAGCCACGATGAGCTGATATTTGAAAGAACAATGTAATCAATAGACTATAAGAACTAACAAGAGGATTCAAAAGCTTAGCAAATATGGAATAACTTTTAAGAGTAAAATCACTCTTTAACAAGCAATAACAAGTTAGTAGCATGTTTAAAAACAAAATACCATTTAGAATATAGTAAGAATGATAGGAAAAAATCTAGAAATTATCCTAGAATAGCCAACTTACTTATGCAGAAAATTTTAATTTTATCTATTGAAACAGGTCATGAGCATGGCTTGCCTGAAGAGTTTGTCAGCACTGAGTGTCTTCTTCTGGGGAATCTTTTCTCAATTTAGGTTGCCTAAGTCTTCCAGGAAGATGATTACCAAGACTCTAAAACACAAGCTGTCAATCTATACATAATTTCATTTTGTGACATTGGCATGTCATTGAATGTGAATCATCAAATAGAGCTTCACACTCCAACTAGACATCTTAAATATATAATTTCTGACTACAGAAAAATTTCCACATTCTTCCTGGCAAGCTTTCAAAGGGCTTACTCATTCAATATTTAGTGGTTAAATACATGATTAAAAGTTTGAGGTCAACAATATGGCACAGCTGGTAAAAAGGGCTCGCTTCCAAACCTGACTGAGTTTGATCATTGGACCAACAGAATGAAATAAAAGAAGAGACCCCTGAAAGTTGTTCTCTAATCTATATATCCCCAGCCCAATAAGAACATAATAAAAGTCATTTGCTCAAGCCAACACACTTCTAGACAGTATACCTCTAGTACTTTATTTTATCTTCAATTTTTCCATTTGTTATGATTTGTTGAGAATCCAGTTTTATAATTCCAATAAACAATATAACTAGACCCTTTGCTAGTTTGGAGTTCTCTAAGGTTGTGTTTCAATGTGCTGAAAACTGGATCTTTTGACTTTGTAGTGTACTACTCACCATGAACACTAAACAGTTGCTTTCTAACTGACTAGACAAATGACCATCCAAGAACTTTGGCCCCCATGGAACTGAAATGGAAGTGGCTGGAATAGAGGTCTAAAGCTGACTGCCAAGTTCCTAAGCTTGTCAAACCTTCAGAATATCCACAGCCATTAAGACTCTATTAAATCAGATTAGCAAAGACAGCTTAGAAAAATGTCTCACATCCTTTAGTCATTTAGATGCTCTCATCAAACATGTTTTACGCCCACAGATCCTCAACTGTGATGTTGTTAGAAAATTAAAAACAAGACACGATTACTGTGACAAAGCTGCACCAAAGTTGCAATTAAAAGTGAGACAAATAAAGCAAAGAATTTTGGGGAGAAGTACTTAAATAATACAAAATTATACTTAAATGGAGGGTAGAGCTTGTTGTGTAAATGCTGTAATATCAATAAAAGACTCTAAGTAGGTCAAGTACATACTAAAAGAAATACTCTAATGTCTTTTTAAAAACTATGACCTCTAGGTTAATTAAGTGGCCCATAAACAAAGCTGATTTACTACTCATAAAGACAAATAGTGGTTGCTAGGGCCCCCACGAGACTTTAATGCAGGTTGGGGAAACATTAGGAACACTTGCTGTGAGGTTTAGCAAGATCATAATGGAGGAAACATGATATAAGAACAATAAATATCCAAGAAAACCTCCCTCCCTTCTTTCTTTAAAAATTTGCTTTGTTTTAAATTTGGAACTATGGGATAGGCTGTGTTCTTTTGTGGCACTAGAAATTTTAATGTTGATAGAGATGGAGGCTCATATCATAGCCCCTGTGTACAGACAATGAATAGATGACTATACCTTGCTGTTTTCGAAGACTTGCATTTGAGAGAAATTGGGTTCTTCTGACCCAACCCAATGAAGAACATTTCTTTTGTCTGTAGAGCAGTATTTTATATGACCTGATCTTTGAAAATTCTGAGACTGAAGGAAGTTGAAAAGCTGTTCCTAGACTCTTCTAAATGACAAGGAAGAATTTTAGATATAATTTAACATGGACTTATTCTCATTCATACAGTGAAGAAAACTAGAGACCAGAGAAATGAGCCCACTATCTCACATTAATTGGAGGTAGATATGTTACTGTTCTCTACATTCCTGTCACCTCTCCCTTCTGACTTTTAGTTCTATACATGTTCAGCATATTGATTTTTGTCCACTTTGGGTCTTTTTATTTTTTTGAGTGGAGGAGATGCTGAGATCATCATCATCTGGCCTTTAGTCTGTTAGGTTAAAGCATGATTTAAGCTAAGAACGTTAAACACTTCAAACTGAGCCGGAGCAATGCTTTCACAGCTGAACATTATTAGGTTAGGGGAAAAGGTGGAAGACGTAGGAAAACATGGCTAGGAAGTTCTCTTATACTTTGAGAACATAAATATATACTTTCAGTATTTTAAAAATTGTAATTGTTTGTTATTTTTCAAGAATTTCGTACACGATTATTATATTTCCACCATTTCCAGCTCCCCTCTTCCTTTCTAACTCTTCCCATTCTGCCCACTCTCTTTCAAATTAATGATTTCTTCCTCTTCAATTATTATTGTTTTACACACGCACACATCCTACTGAACTCACTTAGTATTGATCATAAGTTCATGAGTTTTCAGTTGACAATTTGAAATTCAATAACCTACAAGGAAAAAGCCAGAGGCAATCACTTTCAATATTTTAGTTTTATGATAAAGTATAAGCATTCAAAATAGTAAATCTTACATAATGACATATATATTAGGACAGCATTTTCTGAAGCTCAGTTAAACAGCAGTATGTATAGGGGCTAGAAATCTTTCTACTATTGCCTGCCTCATTTCTTAGCTCTTCAGTAACCCCCTTCTCTCAAATCAAAGGTTGAAAATTTGACATCTGTAAATGCCTGTCTGTGTGTGGTTTTGTGCTCATGTGTGCAGGTACACAGAGAGATCAGAAGAGGGAGTCAGGACCCCAGAAACTAAGCTAGAGGTGGTTGTGAGCAGCCCTACATGGGTTCTGGGATCCATGTGCAGGTCCTCTTAAAGAGCAATATGCACTCTACATAATGAAATAGCCATGTGATATATATAACCAGTTACTGGTGGGTCTTGATTCTACCCACAGAATTTGCCCCTCTGTCTTCCTGACTTATTTCCTGATCAAAAATTGATGAAGGATGAAGTAAGCAAGAAGAATGCACCCTGTGTAGTGCTAGGTTAATGGGAGGGCCAGTGTAAAAGCCTGTGGGATAATGAGCTAGGAGCACAACTTAATGAGATGAATGTGGGACACCACACCTGAATCCTGTCAACACCTGAGACAAGATTCATGGTTCACTTTTTATGACTGTATAGTGACCTTTTGGACTGGAAGCAGCAAGTCTAGAATTGTCTTTCTGGAACTCAAAAGCCATGACTTGAATAGTAGGAAAGTCAGGCAAAGTAACCATTGTGGCAATTAGCTTAGTTCAGATTTGAGCTGCCTTTGCCTTACTTGTTATATTTTCAAGTCAGAAAAGAGGGTGTGAAATTTTAAGTGTGCGTCAGTGATGGAAATGACTATACTAATTCTACTACATTCCTTGCATATATCAGCCTAACATTGTCATTAAATACCCGTTCCTGTAGAGTGATAATTTCATAGATTTTTACTCTCACAGAATAGATTTTTATTAAGGATGTCATCTTAATTTTGCAATATCCTTTTGATTTATATCTCATGTCTTCTCTCACTTTCAGACAGGAGCTAATTAAATAACCTGTTTTGTGCTTAGTAATGGAACTTCATATTCATTTTATGTACTCCAGTCTAAATGAGAAAGATATTATAAATTTTTACCATGCAACTATCATGCAAATTAAGAAGGAATGGGCATTAATTGCTGAAGAATGAGGTGTTTAGCCTGTTAATTCTGTGATAAAATGCTCTAATACAAAGCATTGGTCATTTTCATGAGGATGGAATCAACAAGAATTTTAGAAATAAATCTAAAAACCAAGCAAAATGCAAAGTTTCTGACAGTTTGATATATACATCATGACGCTAGACTTTTAGTGCTTCTAATTTTGCCTCCCACTTCCAAAAGCAGCAGATTTCTGTCATGTTTGTCTTCATATGTATGTTTCTGTGTCCAAGTCAATATTTCATTACATCCATAACTTGACACACCACGGAGGGAAATACCCTTGGTTAGATATTTTGGCATACATACATTTCATTTATAGACCCCCCCAAAGGGCTTTATTTTAAAATAATCTTGCACAAAATGCCATTGAAGCAAATTGTTCATCTTTGTTTCTGAAAAGGTGGCATTGTGCCTTTGGACAGAGCAGGTACCTTGCCATTTTTTAAAATTGGTTCTCGGTGTAGCCCAGGCTGTCTTTATGTTCACTAAGTAGCTGAGGATGACCTTGTGTACCTGATCCTCCCGCCTCCACTTCCCAACTGCTAGAATTTCAGGCAGAAGCCATGGTAAGCCCAGGTTCATGCAGTACTGGCAATTGAAGCTAGAGCTCTGCACCCTAGGCAAGAATTATATGTCAACTGGCCCTGAACTCCATCTCCAGTCTCCATTGCCTACTTTTTAAACTGATGATGTTTTGTTTTGTGAATACAATGCAACATAATAATGAGACAAGAATCCACCACAGTAATTTAACCTTGTCATGTTGCAGTCAGGATGCTAGTGTTCATTCTCAGTCTAATGAAAGTTTTAAAGTCTTTTCTTGAGTAAGGCAAGGGTGGAAAAGTCAGTAACAAATAAAAGTATGTCAGATGAATACTATGACAGAGAAATTGACCAAAACACTAGAAAACAGGTAATTTCTTTCTGCTGCCAAGGGAAAAATCTTGTGCCAGGCTTTGTTGGTAATATAAAAAATAGGATCCTCAACTTCGTAAATCTTCCTGCTAAGCCATTTTAATTATTTCAGCATGTAGTTTTCTTATATAGTCTTAGTTGCTAAAACAAACAGGTGTGTCTCATTCTCCTTAGCCCAGGTTACCACCATCCATATGTGAATTTTCACAACAGTCTTCTGAGTAGATATGCATTTTCTTTTTTTTTAATTAACTTTTATTGCATTATGATGAGAAAAGTTACATGATTTCATTTTGTCTGAATTTGTTAGCATTTAAAAACATATTTTAAGTAAATAGAATTAAATCACATTCTTGTTTCCCTTTTGTACCCCAACTCCTCCCAGAGACCCCCTCTTCAATACTTACAATATCTTTTTTTGTCATATTCCTTAAAATTTATAAAATATTATAATAAAAATGAGTATTATAAAAGTTTGATATAAACAATCAATTTAACAGTGTTATGAAGATGCTTGTCTACAGCAATATTGCAAAAACATATGCTTTTCTCACTATAAATTTCAAATAACTCTAAACATATTAACTGTATATTTCAAAATAATGCATCACTACTAGTATTTTCTTAAATGATCATAAATATGTAAAGTCTTTTTGTTTGTTTGTTTTGTATTTAGTAGAGTTTAAAATCTTGGCTCTTTCTGTGGTACAAGCCCAAAATAAGAACAATTTTTAGACATTGGATTTCATTGTAATAAGGCTGTACTTCAATGACCCTGAAATCACCAAAGGATTTTACCTCTATCGTAGCTAAGCTGAGAGTTGATAGTTCTGCTGCACCAAGACATGAATTGTAGGCACAATTTTTAGATACAGACTTCCTGCTATGGCCAAAAAGCAATTTGACTTGAGTGTGTGACTTTATTCTCAGCCCACAGAGAACAGGTTGCATTCATTTAAGAAATGGTGTGTGTATTAAGATGGTCTATCCATAAAGTCATTCACCAACTGTTTCAATGAACAATGGTTCTGCATGGAAGGTGGTACAGACATTAGGTGAGGATAAGAATCTGGTTCATTGGCTGTGATGATTTTGAAAAGCATTCATCTCAGAGAAAGAGTAACTTATAAAGTCCTCTTCTTCAAACTTGTTACAAGAGCTAGAAATGTCAAGCAAAGCATTCAGTCTCACTCTTTGTTTTTCTCTTTCGTACATGCCACCTCCCAAGTTAATTGTCTATGTTTCCCTTGGGTATATAAATACTTTTGAAATATATAAGCTGTTCTGAAAACCATACTATAGGGTAAAAACATGAAATAAACAATACTAATAGAGAGGCTGAGATAGGAGAAGTAAGATTTCAAGACCCTTACATTGTACACACCAAAACACTGTCACAAACAAGCTGAAAGTATATGTACATTGTACAATATTGGATCTATTTCTCCAATTACCAAATTAGAGA
>JADRCD010043580.1:5010-16760 GCA_019843815.1 Montemys delectorum | reverse complement strand
AATGGTTTTAGCTTCTTTGTCAAAAATCAAGTGACCCTATGTGTATAGGTTTATTTCTGGGACCTCAATTCTATTCTGTTTTTCTTCCTGCCTATCTCTGTACCAATACCATGCAGTTTTTACTACAATTGATCTATCATATAGCTTGAGAGATGGTGATTTCCCCAGAAGTTCCTTTATTGTTAAGAATAATTTTTGCTATCCTGGGCTTTGTTTATTCCAAATGAATTTGCAAATTGCTCTTTCTAACTCTGTGAAGAATTGAGTAGGAATTGTGATGGGGATTGCATTGAATCTGTAGATAGCTTTCAGCAAAGATTGCCATTTTTACTATCCAAGCCATGAGCATTGGAGATCTTTACATCTGAGATCTTCAATTTCCTTCTTCAGAGACTTGAAGTTATTGTCAGACAGATTTTTCACTTACTTAGTTAGAGTTACACCAAGATATTTTATATTATTTGTGACTATTGTGAAAGCTTGCTGTTTCCCTAATTTCTTTTTCAGCCTGTTTGTAGAGGAAGGCTACTCAATTGTTGGAGTTAATTTTATATCCAGCCACTTTGCTAAAGTTTTTGTCAGCTGTATGAGTTCTCTGGTGGAATTTTTGGGGTCATTTAAGTATACTATCATATCATCTGCAAAAAGGGATAATTTGACTTCTTCCTTTTCAGTTTGCTTCTCTTTGACCTACTTTTGTTGTCTACTTGCTCTAGGTGGGATTTTGAGTACTATATTGAATAGTTAGGAAAAGAGAACAACCTGTTTGGTTGTTTTCCTGTATTTCTTTATGGGATTAATGTGTTTCCTCTTTAAGGGCTCTTACCTGTTCACCTGTGTTCTTCTATATTTCTTTACAGGAGTTATTTATGTCTTTCTTAACGTCCTCTATCATCATCATGAGATCCGATTTTAAATCAGAATCTTCCTTTTCTGCTGTGTTTGGGTTGTATAGTGCTTGTTGCGGTAGGAAACAGGTTCTGATGATACCAAGTAGCCTTGGCTTTTGTTGCTTAGGTTCTTGTCCTTGCCTCTCATCATCTGGTTATCTCTGATGTTAGCTGGTCTTTCTGTCTCTGACTAGAGCTTGTCCCTCCTGTGAGCCTGTGAGCCAGTGATCTTAGGTGTGTCAGTTCTCCTGGGAGACCACTTCTCTCTGAGCGGGATTTGGGTACTTAGAGTTTTGGCACAGGGTTACCTCTGGGGACAAGATGGAAACAGGAAGGTCCCGTATCCTATTGCTCTGCTGTTCCCATGCCCTGTGGGCTACTGGCTGGTCCCTCTTTGGCCATGTATTAGAGCAATTGTGGTGGTCTCACCTGTAAACTTAGGTGTGACAGCACACCTGGGAGACTAGGTCTCTCTGGGTGGGATTTGAGTACAGAGAGCTGTGGCAGGGTTAGCTGCAGAGTGCAGATGGCAACCAGAAGTGTTACATATGTTTAATAATAGGAAAAGCATATTAATAGCAGTAGTTTTTCATATAATGAATTCTCTTGTGCCTTGTCTATATGAGTGAATCTGTCACCAATTAATCAGAAGCAGACCATCTCAGGAAGATTACCTTCTATTTATTAGCTTGTCTTATTATGGCTCCTGACATTTAACAATCTTTAAATTCACAACTGTGTAGTATTACTCTATTCTAATCCTCTAAGCTACTATGGCTATCTCCAATTCAAAATCCCAGTGATACTTGCATTTTAGTATGGATATGGCTTTTTGGGTTCCAGGTATTATTTTTCTCATAATGTCTCTTGGATTCCTACCTGTAGTAAATTAGTCCCTCTACCACCTCCCCCCCCCCTCTCTCTCTCTCTCTCTCTCTCTCTCCCTCTCTCCTCCCTTCCACCCTCACTGTCTTAATCTAGTCTTTAGGCTAGATGAAATTCCAGACTTCCATCCCTAGTCTCTCCCCTATTCTTTCATTGATGGTCACCTAGGTTTACTGAAAAATCAGGGAAAAATTGGGGAGCAATATTTATAGAATATTGAGACAGAAGATTTTCAGAATAAGGGAAACTAGATATGCAGACACACAAATAAGCATTCAATAATACATATATAATATTTATACAAGGCACACTAGCATTATACTTACATACTTTTGTCAGATAATTGACAGGATTTAAGTTCAATTTTCTGGTATTTCTTCCTTTATTTTCTAATATGCGTTCATTTTTGGAAAACATTTATTGGGCTCCTAGGATCCTATGTTCTTTAGCATTTGGTGAGTTATTCTTTAGATTTCTACTAGGTCTATTTTATTCTGACATAATTTAACTTCTATGTTTCCTTGTTTATTTTTTCCTAGATAACTGATCTACTGTTGACAATAGGGTGTTGAATTTATCCACTTGTTTTGTATTAGGATTAATCTGTGGCTGTATGATTGTTATTTTATGAAATTTGGTACACTTGTTTTTGGTGGAGATGGTCTAAATTTTTAAGAGCCTCATCATGGACTCTTCCTTTAAGGAGTATTAAGAGACCCTCCTTACCAGTTCTGAGTAGTTTTGGTTTGAAGTCTACCTTGTCAGATATTAGATTAACCATTTTTTCTTGATTCTTAATTCCATTTTCTTAGGAAATCATTTTCTATCCTTTACTCTAAGACAGTATCTACCTTTGGTAGTTAAGACATGTTTTTCTGGTTCCATGAAGGGTATAAATTCTGTTTTCTAAGCAAAGTCTGTGTTTGTTTTTTTTAATTGGACAACTGAGACCATTAATATTCAAAGATATTAGTGGAGGATGTGTTTATGTTCCTGTCATGGATTGATTTTGTATTGTCTTCTTACACCTCTTTTTATTAAATTTCCTGATTATATTTATTCATTCCTGGGAGCCAGTTGTGTATGATAATCATTCTCTTTAGACTTAAGTATTTCTTCTAGAATCCTCTATAGAGATGCTTAGGTGATATAAATTCCTGTGTACTTTTACCAGGGAATGTTTTTTATTTCTCCTTCAAATATAGGGCATAGTTTTACTATACATAATACTCAAGTTGGCATTTGTGGTCTTTCAGAATTTGGAATCACCCTTCCACTCTCTTGTCCTTTAAGTGTTTCTACTTAATAGATGCCTCATTGTTTTTCTGATGGGCATGTCTTTGTATGTGATTTGCTTGTGTCTGTTACAGTTTTTAATGTCCTTTGTTTTGTATTTCCAGTATCTTAACTCTAGTATGTTATGTGAAATTTCTTTTCTGGTCCTGTCTATTTGTTTCTGTAAGCCTCTTGTACCTAATTCAACATCTCTTTCTAAAGTTATGGGGACTTTTCAACTATGACTTTATTGCAAATAATATCTATGCTTTTGTCACTGCACTAGTCTCTGTATCTAAAATGTGAAGATTGGGTGTTTTTTTATGGTGTTACAAAGCTCTCCCCTTTCTAGACTAAATTGTAAAATTTTTTGACCATTTTTAAATGATAGAACTTCTCTATCTTGTCTTCCAGTCCTGATATTCTCTCTTCAATACAATCCTCTCTTTCAATGAGTTCTTCTACTAGGCTTACACAGTTTATCATTTCCAGCCTCATTTCAATTTGACTTTCTTTTTCAGAAATTGTATTTCTTTATTGAACTCTATTTTCTCATTTTCAATTGACTTCCCCAATGTTTTTAGCTCATTGTTTTTAATGTTTTGGAATAAATTGGTGCCTTCATTGAGTTGTTTAGCATATTTTTTGTATTTCTTTTTTTTTTTATGAGACAGAGTTTCTCCATGTAGCCTTGGCTGTCCTGAAACTCATTCTGTGGACCAGGCTGGCTTCAAACTCACAGAGATATGCCTGTGTCTACCTCCCAAGTGCTGGAGCTAAATGTGTGTACCACCACCACCTGAGCATAACTTTTTAAAAACTATAATATTATTTTCTTAACTGTTTTATTTATTCAGATTCCAAAGTATGTTATGCCTTTTCTTGGTCCCTGTTCCAAGATTCTTTCACCCCCTAACTCCTCCCCTTCACCTCTGAGAGGGTGCTCCCATAGTCTTAATCCTTCTTTTAAATGTTTGTCTGTAAGTTCATCCAAATTGTTCTCTTTGAGACTGATTACTCTAAGATGTTTTTCTTGTTGATTCTTCAAACAACCTGTCTAATTTTCAATCAGACCTCTACAATATTCAGAAAGTTCAGAGAGCTCTCCTTTTCATCCTTGGAAATGGTATTTAGGGATCCAAACTCTACCCCTAGTTTCTCTCTGAAGTCAGCTACTGTTCTGTGTTAGGTCTGCCCTCCTTCTTGGTTCATTGTTTCTGCCATTAGTTGTGGACCTCCCTGTGCCTGGGTCCCTTGTCCTACTTTAGCTGTAGTCTCCCCTATTGGTGCATAGTTTCTGCTCTGATTTGAGGAACTACACAAATCTGTGTGCCTATACCTGGGTCAACTTCTCACTCCTTTCTGTGCCCTCAGTTTGTGCTGTGAGTTATAGTACTCCTCAGCCCTCTATCAACTTCACTGAGTGAGCCAGAGTTTCCTGCCTGGATCATGAGTCAACTGCCAATTGTGGCATTTTCCATACCTCTGAAGACCTTACTCTTGGTTATCTTATCCTCTGAGTCCATGGCTTTCTCCACAAATTTTGAATTCACTATGCCTAGATATCTTACTGTGAGGCCAGTTCTCATCTCCTTCCTAGGTCTGCAACTTCTGTCATTCGTTGTGAAATCTCTAACCCTGACACATGTTCCCTTTACTTTAGATCAACACTCTTTCCTTACTTGGGACCATAGCTTCTGCTTCATGCTGTGGAGGTTCCCTCACCTGGGTGGCCTATCCTGTGTCAGCTCTGAACTCTCTTTGAGTTGTGGAACACCCTCACTTGAGTCTTTGCTCTGGATGGGCTCTGGTCTCTTCCCTAGGTCTGTACCTTTTTCATGAGTTAGGAACCCAAAGCCGGATCACCATGAGTGTGGGGGAATGGTCTGTTCAGGCAATCTGGGTCCAGTCGAGTATAGGTCTGGAACCCTGAAGCCCAAGTGGGAGGTAATTTCTGCCTACAAGGGACAGAAGGAGTTTGGCCATGACTCCTGGGACCCTGGCTCCTGTTTCAGTTAAAATCTCTCACATCCCCATCCCTGCCCCCCTCAGGCAATATGTGCTCTGTCACATAGACAATACATCAAGCTCCCAGCATTCTAGAAGCATCCTACCCCCAGTCATCTGACCAAAGCCATATAGCCCCACCTCACACAATATAAGAGGTGGTTTGCCCCTTCCCCTTTCTCTTGCTCTTTGTTCTCTATTGCCTTCTTCCTCTCTTGACCTCTCTCCCTCTCTTGCTCTTTCTCTTTCTTCTTCTCCTTGCTCTCTCTCTCCTTCTATTCTCCCCTCCTTCCTCTCCTTTCTTTCTCTCCATATGGCCAGCCTTCTTTTCCCTTTCCTATAATAAAATATCTCACGACTATGCATTGCCTCCTTTTAACTAATGTATTGCCCATCCCCAGGCATCAGCAGCAGAGAGACCATGGACCAACACATGAGTTCATTTCTCATTACCACATGATTTTTTTAATACACTCATAAATATAGGCATAGATATAAAATGTCCTCTTAGAACTGTGTTCATTGTAACTTACAGGTTTTTGTACATTGCATTTTCTTATTCCTTTCTATCTAGTTATCTTTATTGCATTCCATTTCATGTTCTGAATTGAATTACTTATTTATTTCTGCTTTGTATTGGTGTCTTTATTAATATCTTAGAACATATTTATAGTGTTTCCTTTGAATTCCTGTTCTAGCATTTTGTCTAAGTCATTCTCCTCTCACTTGTGCTTTTATAGTGGGCTTTTTGCATCTGGATAGGTGCTTTTTTGGTCATCTTTCACCTTCTAGTGACAATGTTTGTAATGTACTGTGAAGAGAGTGATAGAGTTAAAGGATAAAGAAAAGGCCAAGTATTAGGAAAGGATATCAAACTATCTTTCTTTGCAGATGACTTTATCCTTTATCTAAAAGACCCTGAGAATCCACCAAAAAACTCTTAGAGCTAATAATCCCATTAATTAAAGGACCAGGATTTAAAATCATATGTATATACATCAATATCTTGGTGATGTCCCAATTACAACTATATTTGAGAAAGAAATAAGTAAAACAACACTACTCACAAATTGTTTCAAAATAAATGTGCTAAAATTTTGATTAAACAAAAGCACTCGAGTCAATTATAAAAATGTTGTGAATTTGGTGTTTCATTTAATTGATCAATTGATTAATTTATTGTTCTATAACCCTACTAAATATTTTCCTCCCTCTTTTCCTCACAATTTACTCAACTCCAGCCCCATCCAATCTTCCAAATTTCTTCAGATAAAGGCAGGCCTCCTGTGGATGGTAACAGCATGGCATGTCAAGTGCAATAAGACTAGGCATCTGCTCTTCTCTTAAACTTACAGAAGGCAATTCAGTAGAGGCAATTCCATTTTTCAAGAGGCAGGCAAAACAGTGAGAGATAGCTCCTGCTCACACTGGTAGGAATCCCACAAGAAGAACAAACTACACAACTGTAACATATGTGCAGAGCACCCAGGTCAATCTCATGCAGGCTCCCTGGTTCCCTAGTGAGTTGATTCTGTGGGTTTTACTGTGGTATCCTATTTTTTTTTTGTTTTTAACTTTTTAAAAATTACATATTTTCTTTATTTACATTTCACATGGTCTCCCTGTTCCTGGCTTCCCCTCCAAAAAAACCCATATTTCCTTCCCCCTCCCCCAGCTCACCAACCCACCCAATCTCATTTCCTTGCTCTGTCATTCCCCTACACTGGGTTGATTATAGAGCCTTCACAGGACCAAGGGACTCTCCTCCAATTAATGACTGACTAGGTCAACTTCTGCTACAGCTGGAGCCATGAGTCCCACCATGCGTACTCTTTTGTTGGTGGTTTAGTCCCTGAGAGTTCCGGGGGTACTGGTTAGTTCATATTGTTGTTCCTTCTATGGTGCTGCAAACCCCTTTAGCTCCTTGGGTCCTTTCTCTAGCTCCTTCATTGGAGACCCTGTGCTCAGCTCAGTGGATGGCTGTGAGCGTCCACTTCTGTATTGGTCAGACACTGGCAGAGCCTCTTAGGAGACAGCTATCTCAGGCTCCCGTCAGCAAGCACTTGTTGGCACCCACAATAGTGTCTGAGTTTGGTGATTGTATATGGGATGGATCCCCAGGTGGGGTAGTCTCTGTGGTTGGTATCCTTTACCCCTTTGACTCTGACAATCATTTCTTCCCCTCTTGTGCAGGATTTACCAAGCTCCTCCTAATCTTTGGAAGTGGGTCTCTGCATCTGTTTTCATTAACTTCAGGATAAAGACTCTTTCATGGCAACTGGAGTAGATACCAATCTATGAAAATGATAGAGTATTATTAGGAATCATTTTATTGACTTTGTTTTTTTTCAGTTATTGTTGTTGGGGTTTGTTTGATTGTTTGTTTGTTTGCCATTTGTATTTCTTTCTATTGTGGGCCTCTGGGCTATACCTGTCTCCAGATTGTGACCCTCCAGGAAGTGTCAGAAATGAGATACCTCTCATACAATATGTCTCAACCAAGACCAGTCATTGGTTGGTGCCTCACAAAATTTCTGTTCCAAATTTACCCTAGCACATCTTGTAGTCAGGATAAATTGTAGACTAAATACTTTGTTGGCTGGGTTGGTGTCCCAATTCATGCATGAAAATCTTGCCTGGTTACAGGAGATGTCCAGTTCAGGCTCCATATCACCCATTCCTAGCAATCTTAGCTACGGTTACCCTGACTGCTTCCTGGGAATTTTCCATTTCCCTAGGTTTTTAGTTTGTATCCAAGACACATCCTAATTTCAGTTGTATCTCCCAGTTATGTTATTCTTCTGTTCTCACCACACATGGTCTCTCGTGTTCCTATTAAAGAATAAATGGTTAAATTCTTTAAATAAATCCAGAAAAATACAAAGAAACAGATGAAGGAAATTAATCCAGCTGTTCAAGATTTGAAAATGAAAATAAAACCTATAAAGAAACACAAACTAGAAGAAACCTAGAAATGGATTTTCATCTATATAAGTGATCAGGAACTACAAATAAAAGTGTATCACCAACAGGATACAAGAGATGGACGATATAATCTCAGGCATAGAAGATATAATAGAAGTTGACACACTGGTCAAAGAAAAAAGTTAAATCGAAATGTCCCTGACACTAAACTTCCAGGAAATCTGGTACAATATGAAAAGACAAAACCAAAGAATAATAGAAACAGAACAAGGAGAAGATTCACAGATCAAAGGCCTAGAAAATGTTTTGAACGAAATCATGGAAGAAAATCCATATAATATAAGGAAAGAGATGCCTAAAAAGGTAGAAGAAGCTTACAGAATACCAAATAGATTGAACCAGGAAAAGAAGTCCTCTTGGAATATAATAATCCAAATATACAGAACTTAGAAGGAATATTAAAAGCCAGAAAGAAAAATAGCCAACAAAAATATAAAGATCAACCTATTAGAATTATACCTGACTTTACAACAGAGACTCTCAAAGACAAAAGAAACTGTGCAAATGTCTTGCTTACTCTAGGAGAGCACAGATGTCAGCCCAGACTACTATACCCAGCAAAATGCTCAATCAACACAGATGGAGAAAACAAGATATTCTGTGACAAAACTAAATGTAAAGAATATCTATCAGCCCTATAGAAATTGCTAGAAGGAAAACTCCTACCCAAGGACATTAACAACATGCAAGAAATTATTGGAAATAAATAAATACACACCAGCAAAACAGAAAGAAGGAGAGCACACATACACATGCACACACAAACACACATCCACACACAAACATGCATGCACACACAAATTCACCATCACCAACATCACAAGGATTAACAATCATTGCTCCTTAATATATGTCAACATCAATGGACTCAATTTCCAAATAAAGATACAAAGCTAAGGATGAATGTGAAACCAGAGATCATCATTCTGCTACATATAAGAAGCACAATTTAACATCAAAGACAAGTAAAGGACTGGGAAAAAACTTTTCCAAGCAAACAGACCCAAGAAGCAAGCTGGTATAGCTGTTATAATATCTAACAAAATAGCCTGTCAATCAAAATTAATCATAAGACGTGTAGAAGGACACTTCATATTCATCAAAGGAAAAATCCACAAAGATGAAGTTTACATTCTCAGCATCCATGTCCCAAATGCAAAAACACACACATTTATAAAGGGAACATTACTAAAGCTTAACTCACACATCCACCCTCACACATTATTAGTGAGAGACTTCAACTCCCCAGTCTCACAAATGGAAAGGTCATCCATGCAGAAAGTAAATAGAGACATAATAGAATTAACAGAAATTATGATTCAGATAGACCTCACACATATCTACAGAACATCTTACCCAAACACAAAAATTATACCTGTTTCTCAAGACATTATGGAACCTTCTCCAAAACTGAGAAGTTACAAAAACTAGTCTCAACAGATATAAGAAAAGTAAAATGTAATAGGTGTACCTCAGGACTCAGCTATAAAATTTCTGTGCATATTCCCAAAGAATGCTCTACCATACCATAAGGATCCTTGCTCAGTTATGTTCACAGCAGTTTTATTCATGATGGCCAAAAATTGAAAACAAATTGAATGTTCCTTAGCATAAAAATGGATGTGGTACATTTACACAATAGAATTACTTAGCTGCTAAAAACAATGTCATGAAATTTGACAGCAAATGGATGGAACTAGAAAAAAATCATCCTGAGTGGAATAACTGAGTCCCAGAAGGAAAAATGTGGTATGTAATCACATATATGTGGTTATTAGCCTTAAAGTAAACAATAACCATCGTGTAACCCATAGACTCAAAGAAATAAACTGAGGATAAAGTGTGATTTTTCATCAAGTTCTAAGCAAGAAAGCCTGTATGCATATGCTTACCTTTAGGTTGCTACCTTCTTAAGGGCCTTGAAAACAGATTTAATATAATTTGAAAAATACAAATGGCATATCTCTTTATACATCTGTGTTTTATTATAAATATGTATTTGTTTTTCATATCAAAATATGGTAACAGCTATGATCCATCTGTATCGTGGACCAATCAGAAGATTGAAACAGGAGGGTAACAAATTCAAGGAAAATTTGGGCAGCTTATTCCTTTCCTTTAAAGGCTAAAGATGTGACTCTATGGTAGAGTACTTGCCTAACATACACCATGTTCTAAATTTAGTCTCCTACTGTACCCTCACCAAAAAATGAAAGAATGAATAAATGAATGAATAAAAGGAAGAAAGAAAGAAAGAAGGAAATAAATAAATAAATAAATAAATAAATAAATAAATAAATAAATAAATGAAGGAAGGGAGGAAGAAAGGAAGAAAGAAAGAAAAGGAGAGAAAGGAAATAAGAGAAAAAAAGTTTAACACATTGGATCTCATACACAATAGGCATTTTGAAAAGCTAATAGTATTTCTTCATTTACTTTCTTTGAAGTAAGTAAATTTGAAATCACGTCATTGGTTAAAAAATGTTTGAATTAAATATTTAAATTTAATTTTCACATTGTATATGTAGTTCAAAATATAGTATCCATAACCATATATAATGTAAGATATTAAAAATACACAAGTTGATAATTGACCTGAAAAAGTAATCAGAAATATTTTTTCTAATGTAAGGCTTTGGCTTGGTCATACAGAAATACTCTAAAATGACACTTTGTTAAATGATTAAGAGTCCAGCCCTTCCACCCACAAACACCGAGCCATTTGATGCCTCAACAGATGTCACTTTATAACTTAATATATTTCCACTGGTTAGTCTCCCTTTCCCTTGGGACTTTGAAAAGCCTCAGTTCACTGAGTGTACACACCCACAGGTGTTTTAAAGGACTTCAAACTTGTCCTTAATTATATGTTTTCCTGCTAGGAATCAGGATTCCCAGGTGCCAAGTGAGAGGTTCCTGAGCCCTTAGAGAGTCACAGTGACTCTGTGAAGGACACGTAATCTAGGACTAAGTAGATGCAAAGCAGATTATATCCACAGGGAGTGTTTAGATACCAGTGGACCCGTATCAGAACAAAACAATGCTTTATAAAGTTGATCCGCACTAACCAGACAGACACATGTTTTATCAGTTTGTTGATGTGCTATCAGGATCTATTAGCCAAAGATTCTCAACTAAACAGATTTCTGGGATTTATCAATTATTTATCAATGTTAGTATGAAATTACTCATTGCTTTCTCTCTCCTGATTGTTCTCATTGTATTTCAGGAACAAGTTTCTTGTCTCTCCTTAAGTACACCTGCTTCTCCTGGCTACTATCAAGATGGGGATTTTGTTATTGGAGGACTCTTTTCCCTTAGAGTGACTGCTGGAGACACTAGAAGTAGATTTGGCTTTACAGATACAATCCGTATACCAGAATTCGTTTATGCGTAAGTGTTTGGCTTCTCTCTTCAAAAAAATATTATTTCTCCATTCCATACATGTATAAATATATGTTGATCAAACTCACCTCTGCTGTTTCCCTCCAATGTCTCCTGTCTTCAACTTCATGGGGGCTCTCTTTCTGTCTCTCTTTGTCTATGTCTCTCTGTCTGGCTCAGTCGCTCGGTTTCTCTATGTCTCTCACTGTCTCTGTCTGTCTCTGTCTGTCTGTCTCCGTCTCTCTCTGTCTGTCTGTCTGTCTGTCTGTCTCTGTCTGTCTGCTGTCTGTCTCTGTCTATCTCTCTCTTTCTCTCTCTCTCTCT
>JADRCD010043577.1:2869-18866 GCA_019843815.1 Montemys delectorum | reverse complement strand
GGGGAGGGGCAGAGCAAGAAGGAGAAAGGGAAAGGAAAAAAAGATGAAAAAAATTACATTTCTGAAACACATGCATTGAATTACTTGCATGTGCAATCCCTATTTGAATTGCTTGCCTTGTTCATGTTTAGCCTAAGCATGTTGCCTTGAGGTGACATCACTCTTGCAAGTCTGTTACTGGCCCTTAAGATGTAGCAACATCTGTCTTCCAGTCTTTTGTGTTACGTTGTTTCTTTTTACTAGGGACTTAAATATAAGGAATACTTAGCCTATTTCTGTTTCTTTCCAATATCACTACTCACAGTTTTAGCTTGAAACAATATAAAACTTACGATTATAGTAGTATATTCACTTAAAATAATTTTTTGTTTTAGGTTCAAGTTGAAGAAGAAATATTAGAGAGAAATCTTAGTAACTGTGAAAAGGAAAATAAAAGGCTTCAAGAAAAGTGTAATCTGTATAAAAGTGAACTTGAAATTTTGAAAGAGAAATTCAGGTACTTTATAATGGAAAAATATTTTTGATGTGCAAATGGAGAATAAAAGGAAACATTTAAAAACATGTTTTTTATTGTAAATATGCACTTTTTAGTAATGTCGAAGGCTAAGATTTGTGACTAAATTTTCTAGGTATAAAACTAATTTTAATATTAGACATCTTAATTCTAACACATTTGTAAATATAGAATAATGCAGATAAATACAGACAAAAATGTTTTTAGAGTGTAATTACATTAGCTAGCTAGTAAAGATGCTTAAGGAAGAAAATCACTCTGCAATTTTTTCATTTATAAAAAGGAGCAGACTGGAAGAGTAGCCATTACTTCCCACAGTTGAGAGGGCAGATCAGGGCTGCTGATATGTCCTCTCAGGTAGACGCCTCTGCATAGATCCGCTGATCTGATTTTGATTGCTGGCACCCCATAAAAGGAGGAGAGAACCAATTCCACATGCTTGTCCTTCAACTTTTACATAAGTGCTGTGGCACATGCTGCCCCCAGTCTCTGTCTCTCTCTGTTTCTTCCTCCCTTACACACACTAATGAATGAATTTAAAAAATTTAAGTTAAATTAGGTTGAAGATGTTAACTGGGTCTTCTGACTCTGGTGCTCTATACAATAATTGTTTTTCTTGGTTTTTCGAGACAGGGTTTCTCTGTGTAGCCCTGTCTGTCTTGAAACTCATTCTGTAGACCAGGCTGGCCTGAACTCAGAAATCCGCCTGCCTCTGCCTCCCAAGTGCTGGGATTAAAGGTGTGTGTCACCACACCTGGCTACAACAATTTTTTTATAACTAATAATTTTGTTCAACTTTCAGAAGGTAATATTAATCCATTTTTATAATCTCAGGCTCAAGGTAGAGAGAACAATCAATATTTTTGTGTGTAATTGTATAATTATAGCACATTTTCCTTAAGTTAGATACATTTAGTATTTTGTTCAACAAGATAAAGTTACTAGAGTAATTCCTAGGACCTCATGCTATCAATTATAATGTATACTTTGAGAAATGAAATGCTACTAAAAATGGTTGACCACTAAATTTTTGTTTTATATTTTATAAAATAACTTTTGAAAAGATTTTGTTTTTATTTTATTTCTTTAAAGAGATTTATTTATTTATTTTATGTATGTGAGTACAGTGTAGCTGTACAGGTGGTTGTGACCCTTCATGTGGTTGGCTCAACTCAGAGAACACAGATTGACAATTAGATGGCTGCAGTAACATGAGGTTTATTGATCCACGTATGTGGAGTTGCCCACCCTCACAGGGGAGGTGGGTCAACCCCGAACTCAGAAAGCATACATCTTTTATACTTTACATAGGGCATATTTCTGCAACAGGGCTAGCTGGCTTACTCTGGTTGGTGGAACACAGGACAAAGGTTCTTGGCTTAGTCAGCCAACTTCCCTATCCAGCTCTGCACCTGGCATTGAAAAGTCCCTGGGAAGGGGCTGAGAAACTAGGTGGTAGGGGGGATTGTCATCAGCAAGGTCAGGGTGACAGTTTGTGGTCTTTTTCGAAATTCACCACAGGAGGGGTTGGGGGGTGTTCTTCTGAGAATTGCTAATCTTGTTTTCGTGGACCTTGATGTCCTTGCAACCACCAACGTAGCTTAGTTAGAATGGCCTGGTCATTCTGTCTCAACATTCTGACCATCAGAACTTTGTTTTTGCAGCATGTCCTTGGCTATCTCTGAAATACAGCTTCTCAGTGTCTGAAGCTGCTGCTGAAATACTGCTCTCTTATTTTACTGTGAAACTTTATTTCTACTTTAATTCTACATCTCCAGAACTCTGTTTTTCACTTTATTACTTTAGTTGTTGGGAATTGAATTGTTTTTTTTTTTTTTAGGATCTCTGCTTGCTCTGGTCGACCCTCCTCGCTCCACTCAGTCCTGCTTGCTCAGTCTCTGTTTGCTCTGGCCCAAAGATTTATTTATTATTATGCATAAGTACACTGTAGCTGACTTCAGATGCACCAGAAGAAGGTGTCAGATCTCATTACAGGTGGTTGTGAGCCACCATGTGGTTGCTAGGATTTGAACTTAGGACCTTTGGAAAAGCAGTCAGTGCTCTTACCTGCTGAGCCATCTCTCTGGCCCCTTCCTTTTTATTTTAAAGTATGTGCATGTGTGTCTGTTTTTTTTTGGGGGGGGGGGGGCGGGGTGAGGTGTTGTACTTGTGAGTCCAGTGTCTTTGGAGGTCAGAAGAGGGTGTTGGATTTCTAAAGCTGGTGTTACAGACAGTTGTGAGTCACTTGACATGGGCGCAGGGATTGTTACTTAGGTCCCCATGTTAGAGTAGTAGAGGCTTTTCATTTCTGAGTTGTCTCCCCAGCCTTTGTTTTTCTTTTCAAAAGTACTGACTTTTTGTCTCATTGATCCTTTGCATTTGTTTGTTTCTGTTTCTGTAATTTCCTGTCTTCTTTTTCCAAGATGATTTCTCTGTGTCCTGAAACTCTCTCTGTATACCAGGGTGAACTTTAATTCAGAGATCTGCCTGCCTCTACCTCCCAGATTCTGGGATTAAAGGCATGCGCCTCTATTCCCAGTAATTTCTGCCTGGTTTTAATTTTTTATTATTATCTTTTTATGAGTTTGGTTTGTTTTTTCAGACTTTCTTTTTCAAGACAGGGTTTCTCTGTGTAGCCCTGGCTGTACTGGAACCTACTCTGTAGATCAAGCTGCCCTGAGATCTACCAGATTCTACTTCCTGAGAGTAAAGATGTACAGCACCATGCCCAACATAAATATTTTCTTTTTTTTTTTTTTTTTGTTTTTCGAGACAGGGTTTCTCTGTAGCCCTGGCTGTCCTGGAACTCACTCTGTAGACCACGCTGGCCTCGAACTCAGAAATCTGCCTGCCTCTGCCTCCCAAGTGCTGGGATTAAAGGTGTGCGCCAACACCGCTGGCTCATAAATATTTTCTTTGCTATTTGTTTTCAGAGGATATTCAGTCTAGAGACATGAAGTTTAAGCAGAAGTTTACTTAGCAAAGCAAAGCAAGCATGTATACCAAATAGAGATTGGAGTGGGTTGTTGTGAGGTAGCAGGATAATAGCCCTTAATTCTCTGTGTGGATACTTACAAATATTTTTGTAGTGGATGGCATATTCATGTGGGTGTAGTGACCTTTTTTCCCCCTCCCAGATCATGGTGAACATGATCTTCCCACAATCCTCTTGAAAGTTCACAAAGATGAGAGGGGAAGTTGTCAAAACCACAATGTTGTAAAGATCTTTTGAGTATACAGTGTTTTGTTAGTATGCATGTGTGGCAGTTAGGAGAGTGCCCTGGTACCTCAGTTTCTCATTCGTGGGAAGAATACAACTGCAGCTTTAAGGATGTTTAACTACAAAGAGGCATTCTTATAGTCAGGTCACAGTTCTCAATAGTTCCCTGCTTAGCTCAGAGCTTACTCCTCATCTACCAGTTGTTACCATCCTTTTCTCCTTTCTTTCTCTCACTGTAGTCCAGGCTAGTCTAGAGGCACTGTATAACTCAGGCTTTGCTCAAACTTGGAATAATTGTTTTGCCTTCATCTCATGGTTGCTGGTAATACTTGTGGGCTATTATGCCTGTCCTCCTATCCTGTATCCCTAGGATAAATGCCATTGGATCATTGTGACTAATCTTCAGTGTGGGCTACATTCCATGTACTGGCATATTGTTGAGGATTTTTGCTGTTTTTGTGTAGGATATTGGCCTCTACTTTTCCATTTTTTTTTGTTGTTGTGTCCTTGGTTTAAAGTGAGAGTACTTAAAGGTGATTATTGAAAATGTGTGCATATTTCACTTTAATGCTTTTTTTCTTTATAGGGAGTTAAAAGAAGAACATTACAGTGGAAAAGAAAAATTAATGATTATGGCAATGAAAAACTCAGAAGTCATGTCACAGTTAACTGAATCTAGACAATGTATTCTGAAGCTAGAGAGTGAGTTAGAGGACAAAGATGAAATATTACGAGAAAAGTTTTCTTTATTAAATGAAAATCGAGAATTGAAGGTTCGTGTTGCAACACAGAATGACCGACTAGAGTTGTGTCAGCAGGACATTGATAATTCAAGGGTGGAACTGAGGAGTTTAGAAAAACTGATATCCCAGATGCCAGTAAGTATGTTTGAAAAGAAATGTAGCCCACCTGACTGTGCAGTGGAAAAGGAGCCTCTGAAGTTACAGAGCGTCATTCATTCTGTGGTCGCTTTCTTTCCTAGCTTTTGTTCTTGTCCTTGTCGCTCAGTGGTTCTTTTGTCTAGTACCTATTTCCTTCACACTCACCTTTCTACTCTTTCACCTTTTCTTGCTCTCTGAGATGCATACATAGGAACTGCACAGAATATTTGAAGAGCTTTATTGAAGGATTATTTATGTGATGAAAACTCATTCCTTTAAAGTGTACTATTGAGCTGAGTTTTAGGAAAGTTGCAAGTTTGTAGCAATGACCATAATCCAGTCTTACATATTTCCATTATACCTAAAACATCTCATGTGCCTCCTTACAGTTAATGCAACCCACTCTGGGGAACTAATAATAGTTTGTATTTCTATGGATTTGTCTTTTCTGGACATTTCATATAAATATAGCTATAACAGCTTGTTAATTTTCTTGCACCTGTTTTCATATTTTGAGGGTCATTGAAACATATTAGTATTTTATTTCTTTTTAGTTTTGAATGGTAGTTAGTTGTGTGCATGTATTGTGTCTTATTTAGGCACTGGTTGGTGAACATTTGGACTATGTCTGCTTTTAGTCTATGTAACTAATGCTGCTGTTAATATTGACATAGAAATCTGTTAGCATGTTCCAATTTCTCTTGGATAGATACCTACTAGTAAAATTTATTGGAAATAAGCTGTTTAGAATTCTTCCACCACGAGTTCTTTGCATCCCTGTTAAAATTTGTTGTTGTTGTAATCTTAGCTCAACAACACAGATTGATGACAGAACGCTGTAATAACATGAGGTTTATTGGCCAATGCATGTGGGGTTGCTCATCCTCACAGGGAGAGGCAACCCAGAACTCTGAATGTACACATTTTTTTTTTTAAGATTTATTTTATTTATTTTATGTGTATGAGTACACTGTAGCTGTACAGATGGCCGTGAGCCATCATGTGTGTGGCTGCTGTTGAACTCAGGACCTCTGCTGCCCCGCTTGCTCCGGTGCAATTCACTGTACTTACAGTGAATTGTAGTCTTCAGATGCACCAGAAGAGGGCGTCTGATCACATGAGCCACTACGTGGTTGCTGGGATCTGAACTCAGGACTTTCAGAAGAACAGTTAGTGCTCTTACCCACTGAGCCATCTCACCAGCCCTAATGTACACATTTTTTATACCTTGTAGAGGGCAGATTTCTGCAACAAGGCTAGCTGGCTTACTCTGGTTGGTGGAACACAGGACAAAGGATCTCATCAGGCATTGGTTGGCTTGCTCAGGGGGCTGTTCTTGGCTTAGTCAGCCAACTTCTCTATCCAGCTCTGCACCTGGCCTTGAAAACTCCTTGGGTAACTAGGTGGTAGGGGGAATTGTTGTCAACAAGGTCAGGGTGACAGTTTGTGGTCTATTTCGAAATTCACCACAGGTAGGGGTTCGGGGGTTCTTTCAAGACCAGTTATTTCTGTCATTCTGCCTCAACATCCTGACCACCAGAACTTTGTTTTTACAACATGTCCTTGGCTATCTCTGAAACACAACTTCTCAGTGTCTGAAGCTGCTGCTTGCTACTGTAAAACTTTGTTTCCACACTGCTTGCTGCTTATAGGAGCTGGAACCCCAGAACTTAGTTTCTTTATTCCCAGAACCTTGTTTTTACAGCTTTATTTTTGACTTTATTACTTCATTGTGCATCTCACTATATCCCTCTTAGTTATGTGAACTAGTGTTTCATTATCATTTTCATTTTTTTTTTGATTGCTAATGTTGAGCAGTGTTATATATTCTTATTAAAATAGTGTGGACTTTTAAATATTCATGTATGTCAGTGAGATTAGATAGGTGAAGAAATTTGACATTGACATGTATGAAATAAGGTAAGAATGAGAAAATAACACATATGTCGTGGTTTGTTTCACATAGGAATGGATGGTAGACTGCATGGTAGATTTTACAAGTTTTAAAGTATTGTCATTTGTGGAAGTATGAAGCTGAAAGGAACTTGGAAATCATCAGATTTGATAATGTTATTTGACTAGTGAAAAAAAATATGGGTGCAGGAAAATACTAGCCTAATGATCACTTAGCAGAAATAGGTTCTAAGCTCCTTGCCTATTGCAGGCAATATTAAAAAAAAAAAAAAATGAACCAGCGCCAGACAGTGGGGGCTCATATCTTTAATCCCAGCACTTGGGAGACAGAGGCAGGTGGATTTCTGAGTTCGAGGTCAGCCTGGTCTACAGAGTTCCAGGACAACCAAGGATACACAGAGAAACCCTGTCTCTAAAAGCCCCAAAACGAACCAGTATGTTCAGCACTTGTGCTGGCAACTCTCTGCCCAGCTGGCTGGAAACTGTCGACCTGTTTCGTCTCATGGAGAATCTATGACTCAGAGCTCCTGAAACATCTCTACCCAGCTTGCTAAGTTCCCATTTGCAGGTCCTTACCACATCAGCCCCATGCTTCAACCCCCCCCCACCCACCCACCCAAAGCCTTTGTGATATACATCTGGCAAACCCACACTTTGCCCCGGAACCACCTTGTGAAGGAAAATGCAACACAAACTTAGCTCAGAAACAATGGTAACTCCTAACTTGTAAACCTTATTAAATCTAAATCCTCTGGTGTCAAATCCTGATGGATCCTCCATTGAAACTGGGAAACGTTCTTGTAATTACATCTTGTTCTCAGGCTATCCCTGTTCCAAAGGACCTAACTCTCTCCTGCTTCCTCTATTCCACTCTCCAACCCAGAAGTCCTGACTACTTTCTAGGACTTTACCAGTGATTGGCTCCTTTATTCAATAGGGGATCGGTTCATAAGAAGTCACCTGCCTTGACCTTGGCCCCTTCCAGTAGAGCAGAGTTAGCATCAACATAGAAATAGCACCAGGCCCATCCACAACACTTACCTTTGTTTTATCTGCTTTTCTTAGATGTTATTTACCAAGATGTTAGTATACTACTTGTTCCCTTTTAAGACTGAAACATAATATGCATACATATATTCATTTTAATATACTCATTTTTAAATTGAAATCCTTATTTGTGTTCAGTGTCAAGAATGACTTCACATATGATACTAAAAGTGGCTACTATACATGTCTGGTCCTTTGTTTCATAAAGTGCTAAATCTGATTTGGAAGTATCAATTTTTTTTTATTTCTAGAAAGCATGAGATGGTTATTGTTTGAAGTTTTTAGTCATTGGGTGTTTTGTTCTTTGTCATAATTACTTTTTAAAATTCTGTATTATTTTGAAATTTATGTGTATTCTTTCTATCTATATCTTAAATATTGCTATGTATAAATGCATATAGAATGACTTTGCTTAATGAGTTATTGAAAATACTGTGTACATAATATCATTTGTCTTTATTATGTTTTGAAATGTATTCATATTGATTTATGTAACTCAAACATGCTGATGCACTCTACTGATAAATACCAGATTGTTTCCATGAAAATTGATAGTTTTTTGAGCTGAGTATTAAGAAGAAAACAGTTATATCACATATATATTTTAAGTTTATAAATGTCTGTTTTTACACTTGCAGTTAAAAACAGAAATAGTTGGTTTTAAGTCATCTCTTTATAAGCACCAGATGAATAGTGTTTCGGACAAGGAGGACAAGTGCGTTGGCTGCTGTCAGGCAGATAAGTTGATGATTTCTGAATTGAGGTATACTTTTCAATTGTTTTATAAGCTTTTTTTAAGATTTATTTTTTATTTTATATATATGAATACACTGTAGATGTCTTCCAACACACCAGAAGAAGGCATTATTTCCTATTACACATGGTTGTCTGTCAGCCACAGTGTGGTTGCTGGGATTTGAACTCAGGACCTCTGGAAGAGCAGTCAGTACTTTTAACCAATGAGCCATCTCTCCAGCCCCATTTCTCCCTTCCTTCCTTCCTTTCTTTTCGTATACTTTTCAATTTTTAAAGTTACAGTAAATTGAATGTTTTGTTGGTGTTTAAATTAAGGTGGTTTGTTGATTAGTTTAAAAAAATAAAAGAAATTCCAGAGAGTCTTATAAAAATACTGGCTACGTAAGTTAAAATTGATTCTTTTTTTGTGTATGGTTGTTTCAAATCTATTCTAAACAACAAAATAAAAAAATAAAAGTTGTAAAGTCCCATGTGAAGGTTTCTTTGATATGAATTCTTTGAATTGGTATGTGTAGGTTGTACAGTATATTTTCAATTTTTGTAGCTTTTATTATGTTTTTAAAGTGGCTGAAGCAGTTTATAGTTCAACTAGTGGCTTGTGAGAACTTTTGTGTCTTAGCTAGGGCATGGTGATGCATGCCTTTAATCCCAGCACTTGGGAAGCAAGACAAACAGATCTCTGAGTTCAAGGCTAGCCTGCTCTACAGAGCAAGTTCCAGAACAGCCAAGGCTACAGAGAAACACTGTCTTGAAAAAGAAAAACAGAAACAGAGTCTTCTTATTTTTTTGTATTCCAGATTTTATTTCCCGCCTCCCGCCCCCCTCCCTGGGTGTTCCACATCACATACCTCCTCCTGACTCCCCTGTCTCTATGAGGATGTCCCTACCCCCCACCCCACCTGACTAATAAACTCCTCTAGTCTCTTGAGGGTTAAGTGCATCCTCTCTAAATGAACACAGACCCAGCAGTCCTCTACTGTATATGTGTTGGGCCTCCTATCAGCTGGTGTATGCTGCCTGTTTGGTGGTCCAGTGTTTGGTAGACATCAGGGGTCCAGGTTAATTAAGACTGCTGGTCCTCCTACAGGGTCAACCTCTTCCTCAGCTTCTTCCTGCCTTTCCCTAATTCAAGCACAGGGTTCATCAGTTTCTGTCCATTGGTTGGGTGCAAATATTTGCCTCTGATTCTTTCAGCTGCCTGTTGGGTCTTCTGGGGTGTGGTCATGCTAGGTCCCTTTTTGTGAGTGCTCCATAGCCTCAGTAATAGTGTCAGGCCTTGGGGCCTCCCCTTGAGCTGGATCCCACTTTAGGCCTGTTGCTGGACCCTCTTTTTCCTCAGGCTTGTCTCCATTTCCATCTCTGTAGCTCTTTCAGATAGGAACAATTATGGGTCAGAGTTGTGACTGTGGGATGGCAACCCCATCCCTCACTTGATACCTTGTCTTTCTGCTAGAGATGGGCTCTATAAGTTCCCTCTCCCTACTTCACAGAGAAACCCTGTCTTGAAAAAAACCAAAAACCAAAACCAAACAAACAAAAAAACCCCAAAACCTCAATATATCCTCATTCTTAATAACTGAGTAGTGTTCCTTTGTGTAAATGAACCACAGTTTCTGTATCTATTCTTCTGTCATGAGGCATCTGGGTTGTTTTCAGCTTCTGGCTATCGCAAATAAGGCTGCTATGAACATAGTGGAACATGTGCTCCTGTGGCTTGGTGGAGCATCTTTTGGGTATATTCTTAAGAGTGGTGTAGCTGGATCTTCAGGTAGATCTATTTCCAGTTTTCTGAGGAACCTCCAGATTGATTTCCAGAGTGATTTGTACCAGTATGCAATCCTATCAGCAGTGGAGGCATGTTCCTCTTTCTCCACATGCTTGCCTTCAGTTTGCTGTAGTCCTTCTGCCTCATTTTCTTTTCTTTCTTTCTTTTTTTTTTTTTTTTTTTGTTTGTTTTCCCAAGACAGGGTTTCTCCATGTAGCCCTGAGGTTTTCATCTTAGCCATTCTGATGGTGTAAGGTAGGCTCTCAGGGTCGTTTTGATTTGCATTTCTCTTATCACTAAGGACTTTGAACATTTCTTTAGTTGCTTCTCAGGCATTTGAGATTCCTCTGTTGTGAATTCTGTTTAGTTCTATACCCCATTTTTTGATTGGGTTGTTTGGTTTTTTGGTGGTTAGCTTCTTGAGTTCTTTATATATTTTGGATATTAGCCCTCTATCGGATGTGGGGTAGTGAAGATTTTTTCCCAAACTATAGGTTGCTGATTTGTCTTTGCCCATTGCCCTACAGAAGCTTTCTAGTTTCATGAGATCCCATTTATCAATTTTTTTTGTTTTTTTGTTTTTTCTGTTTTTCTTGAGACAGGGTTTCTCTGTGTAGCCCTGGCTGTCCTGGAACTCACTCTGTAGACCAGGCTGGCCTCAAACTCAGAAATCCGCCTGCCTCTGCCTCCCAAGTGCTGGGATTAAAGGTGTATGCCACCCTGCCTGGTCAATTCTTGATCTTAGAGCATGAGCTATTGGAGTTCTGTTTAGGAAATTTTCCCCTTTGCCAATGAGTTCAAGGCTCTTTCCCACATTCTCTTCTATTAGATTCAGTGTATCTGGTTTTTGTTGAGGTCCTTGATCCACTTGGGCTTGAGCTTTGTGCAAGATGACAAATACGGGTCTATTTTCATACATACCAAATGCCAGTTAGACCAGCATCATTTATTGAAGATGCATTCTTTTTTCCATTGTATATTTTTGCCATCTTTCTCAAAGATCAAGTGTCTAAGAGTCCGTAATTGTGTGGTTTTATTTCTGGGTCTTCAATTCTATTCTATTGATCAATGTGTCTGTCTCTGTACCAATAACATGCAGTTTTGTTTTGTTTTATCAATATTGCTCTGTAGTACAGCTTGAGGTCAGAGATGGTGATTCCCCCAGCTGTTCTTTTATTGTTAAGAATTGCTTTGGCTATTTTGGTTTTTTTGCCTTTGCAGATGAATTTGAGAATTGCTCTTTCCATGTCTTTGAAGAATTGTGTTGGGATTTTGCTGAGGATTGCATTGAATCTGTTGATTGCCTTTGGCCATTTTTACTATATTAATTCTGCCAATCCATGAGCATGAGAGATCTCTCCATTTTCTGAATTCTTCTTCGATTTCTTCCTTGAGAGACTTGAAGTTATTGTGATAAGGGTCTTTCACTTGTTTGACCCCAAGATATTTTATATTATGTGTGGCTATTGTGAAGGGAGTCGTTTCCCTAATTTCTTTCCCTTCCTGTTTATCATTTGTATAAAGGAAAGCTTCTGATTTATTTGAATTATTTTTATATCTGGCCACTTTGCTGAAGTTGTTTATCAGCTGGAGAAGTTCTCTGGTAGAATTTTTGGAGTCACTTAAGTATACTGTCATATCATCTGCAAATAGTGATACTTTTATTTCTTCTTTGCCAATTTGTATCCCCTTGATGTCTTTTTGTTGTCTTATTTTTCTAGCTAGTACTTCAAGTACTATATTGAGTAGATATGGGGAGAGTGGGCATCCTTGTCTTGTCCCTGATTTTAGTGGGATTGGTACAAGTATCTCTTCATTTAATTTGATATTGGCTGTTGGCTTGCAGTAAATTGCTTTTGTTATGTTTAGGTATGGGCCTTGAATTCCTGATCTCTCCAATACCTTTAACATGAGGGGGTGTTGTATTTTGTAAAATGCTTTTTCTGCATCTAAAGAGATAATCATGTGATTTTTTTCCTTTGAGTTTGTTTATATAGTGGATTACATTAATGGATTTTTGTATATTGAACATTCCTGGGATGTAGACTACTTGATTGTGGTGAATGATGATTTTGATGTGTTCTTGGATTTGGTTTGCAAGAATTTTATTGAGTATTTTTGCATCGATATTCAAAATCTTAAGTAATAACTTCTGGCTTCTTTTCTTTTATGCTAGGATTAAGCTTGCAATCAAAGAGGCTGAAATTCAAAAGCTTCATGCAACTCTGACTGTGAACCAGTTGTCTCAAAATATTGCTAGTGATAGTCAAGAATGTGGTAAAGGGAACACTTTAGAAACAGAACCTGTAAAACTAGGTGGTAGTCAAGTCGGTGAGTATATTACATTGAAATACTTTAATAAATGACAATTAGCTTTTGCTGATAGTATTTTAAAGGAAAAGATTATTAATTGATAATATTAAAAAATACTTAGTCTTCTATTAATACCTATGGTTTGTAAAGACAAGAATTATTGTATAGTTTTTAGACTTTGCATTGTTTAAAAAATAATATTGCTGAAACAAAATTTATCCAATAAGGTGTACCTCTTTCAAATATGCAGTTGGATTGCTGAGCACGGTGGTACTTGAGAGGCAGAGGCAGGTGGACCTCTATGAGTTCAACTGCAGCCTGGTCACATAGTCCAAGGACAGTCAGTGCTGCATAGTATAACCCTGCTTGAAAAAAAACCAAATAGATATATTAGCTTGCATGCAATTGGTTTACATGTTTGTTTTAAAGTATGTTTATACAGTTGTTACCATGACCATAGCCAAAACATGTGACATTTTTATCAGGATCCTTTATAGTCCTTTTCATTTTTCTTTAGTTTTAATTTTATGTTGTTGCTTTTCAGTGCTGGGAAGTGAGCAAGGGATGGAACTATATTTTCAGCCTTTTATTAAATTCTCTTAAAAGTGCAAGCTGTTATTTTCAGATTAAAGTACTTAAAAGGATAAACTTTTCTTTAAGTAATACTTTACATCTCACTAGTTTTTATGGTGTATTATCATACAGTTTAAACCAATTGATTACTTCTTTAGTGATTGAATCTTGGGCTATGTGTTCGTGTTTCTAAGTCTGATTTATTTTGCTTAGTATTCTGAGATTTTCAAAATATCTTTAAGTCATTAGTAGTAGTCAGGGAACATATTTTATGTAATTTTCTTATTTACCTTTTTAGTAGTAGTTATGCAGCCCAAAGCTTCATGTAGGCCTTGCTGGCCTGGAACTAGCTATGTATACCAGTCTAAGCTTGACCTCAGAGATCTGCATCTCATTTTGTGGAAGTTTGTGCATATGAGTGCAGTTGACTGTAGAAGCCAGCAGAGTGTATCAGATTGGAGCTAGGTTACAAGCAATTAGGAGTTGCATGACAGGTGTTCTTCTGTAAGACTTCTTACCTGCTGAGCCATCTATTCAGCCATTTCCCCATCTTTTAAAATATCAGTCATACTAGGTTGATAGTTTTAGTTTTACATTTTCTTTATACCTGATTAGTTTCAATATATTTATTGTAGCAATTATTGAGAGAGTGGTATTAAAATCTTCAAATATATGCGATTGTTGATGTGTGTGTTGTTTTAATTCTATCAGTATGGAACCTTTCTAGTCTCACCTTCCTCCCCTACAAGCAAGTAGGAAAAAATACACTGTTTTAAAATTGAGGTTGGCCTTGAATTGACAATGTAACAAAGGTGGCTCAGTTAGAATACTTTGTTATAATCACTCCACTCTCCCAGTTCCTCCCTCTGCTCCCTGTACCTCTGCTTAGTTCCTTCCTATCCCTCTCATACTTTCTCAGCTCATGTATTCCATTCCCATTCTCCCTCTCTTTCCCCTCTCTTATTCTAATTTCATGATTTACACATATGTGTTGTATCCTGTCATAAACATTTATAATTGAAAATCTGAGTTGTACATATTGGAAGAAAAAACATGGTGCTTATCTTTCTGAGTTTGGCTTATTTTATTTAACATTATGATCTTCATTTGTACCCACTTTCCAGAAAACAACATAATCCATTCTTTTTGCCTATTTTGTGCAGTAATAAACACAGATATGCAGTTATCCTGTGTGTTAACTTAGAGTCTCTTGCATATAGAGTGGTCTAGCTGGGTCATATGTTTGATTGTAGAGGTTTGGAAACCTGAAGGTTTGGCAAGTTGGCTCATTGGATGAAGATGCTTGCCACCAAGTATGACCACCTGTGCTCAGTACCTGGGCCACACAGTGAAGAGAGGACCGATTCTAGAAAGCTGCCCTCTGTGCTCCACTTGCATCTGTGGCATGGGCACATGCACACGCACATACTGACTTTTCCTTAAAGAAAAACTTCTAGCCGGGCAGCGGTGGCGCACACCTTTAATCCCAGCACTTGAGAGATAGAGGCAAGAGGATTTCTGAGTTCGAGGCCAGCCTGGTCTACAAAGTGAGCTCCAGGACCTCCAGGGCTACACAGAGAAACCCTGTCTTGAAAAAACAAAAAAACAAACAAAAAAAAAAAAAAAAAGAAAGAAAGAAAAACTTCTATTTTGATGTCCATAATGACTGCATATTGTCAATTGTTCTTGATTATTAGCCATTCTACTAGTGTGGAGTGGACTCTCTAGGCAATTTTAGTATGCATTTCCTTGATGGCTTAATATGTTGAACTAATTTTCAAACCCTTATTGGCTATTATATTTTTCTCTTAACCACTCTATCCACTTCATTAGCCCATTTATTGGTCAGAGTTTTGTTGTTTAATTTTTACTGTCATTTAATATTCTAGGTATTATTCATGTGTCTGACCTGTAATTGACAGAGAGTACAGTACACTTTTTATTCTAATAATTGATTTACGATGCAGAAACTTTAAAATTTCATACTAATCTCATTTATCACTTCCTATGATTATTATCTCTGCAGTTAGAATTCTTAAAATAAAATCTTTGCCTATACCTGTATCCTGAAGCGTTTTACAGTATTTTACCCAGGTAACTTCAGAATTTCAGGTTTTACATTAGGGTATTTGTTCAACTTGAAATGTTATACAGGATAAAAGATAGGGATCTAATTCATTTTTTTCTATATGGAAATCCACTTTTCCCTGTACATTTTATTTAAAATATTGTCTTTTTTCTTTTCTTTTCTTTTTTTGTTTTTGTTTTTGTTGTTGTTGTTTTTTTTGAGACAGGGTTTCTCTGTTTAGCCCTGGCTGTCCTGGAACTCTCTCTGTAGACCAGGCTGGCCTCGAATTCAGAAATCGTCTGCCTCTGCCTCCCAAGTGCTGAGATTAAAGGCGTGTGCCACCACTGCTTGGCCTATTGTCTTTTTTCTAATGTGTGTTTTTGACACTTGTCAACAATTTAGTGGCTATACCTATGTGGCTTCTTTATGGGTTCTCTGTTTCATTAGCCTGCCTCTGTTTTGGTGCCAGTACTGTGCTGTTTTTGTTGTTGTCTTTTTTTGTTTTTGTTTTTTTTGATACAGGATCTGCCTATGTAGACTGTGCTGGCCTTTTGCTTTCTAGAGATCCACCAGCTTCTCCTTCCCAAAATCTGGGAGTAAAGGCGTGGGATATCATGTTCAGTAATACCGTGCTGTTTTTAACGTTATAGTTCTGTAATGTAATTTGAGATCAAGTGCTGTGATACATCTAGTATTCTTTCTGCTGAACGTTGCCTTGGTTATTCATGATCATTTATGATTCTACAAAATTATTAAAACAGTTTTCTAATTCTGTAAAAAATATCATTGGAATTTTGATTGATATTTATTGAATTGAATCTATATTTTGCTTTGAGTAATGTGGTTATTTTTACAATATTAATTCTGCCAATCCATGAGTATAGGAGATCCTTCTTCTTTTCTTCTTCTTCTTCTTCTTCTTCTTCTTCTTCTTCTTCTTCTTCTT
>JADRCD010043572.1:2707-13108 GCA_019843815.1 Montemys delectorum | reverse complement strand
TAGAAATCATCATATATATATATATACATATATATATGCAAATATATATATATAAAAGCAAAGACCGGCAAGGTTAAAGACAAAGCCTCCCAAAATACCACTGAGTTCATTTTGAGTTGGCTGACTACTGTTAAGCAGGGGAGAGGGGAGGATTGGCAAGGGGGCCTCCCTCAAGCATGGTTTGTTAACCCAGTAAGACTCCATTGGAGAAAATGAGTTTTTCCTTTGTGAGTAGTTCTCAATTGGAGCTAGCTACTTGGTTAGGGATGGGGCTCATGCCCACTTCTTGGTGCTGAGACCCCATCTGATTTTGAATTTTGCAGACCCTGTGCATGCTGTCATCATCCTGTGAGCTCCTATGTGCATTGATCCTGTTGTGTCTGGAAGATCTGTTGTTCCTTGATGTTTTCCATGCCCTCCATCCCATTTGACTTTTTTTTTTTTTGGATATTTTCTTTATTTACATTTCAAATGTTATCCCCTTTCCCAGTTTCCCCCCTCCCCCGGATGCCCGTACCCCCTCCCCTTCCTCAGCTTTTACGAGGGTCTTCAGCTACCCACCCACCCACTCCTACCTCCCTGTCCTGCCATTCCCCTACACTGGAGCACGGAGCCTTCACAGGGCCAAGGGCCTCTCCTCCCATTGATGACTGACTTGGCCACCATGTGTACTCTTTGGTTGGTGGTTGGGTCCCTGGGAGCTCTGAGGGTACTAGGTAGTTTATATTGTTGTTCATCCTAAGGGGCTGCAACCCCTTCAGCTCCTTGGGTCCTTTCTCTAGCTCCTTCATTGGGGGCCGTGTACTCAGTCCAGTGGCTGGCTGTGAGCCTCTACTTCTGTATTTGTCAGGCTCCTGAAGGAAGAGATTTGATGAAAACATTTCATTTAGGACTGCATATTCCAAGGTCTCTAACTCTCTGCACATTGTCTAGTTGTCGGTCTCTTTATTTACTCCCAGATACTTGAGGTAGAATCTTCTCTGATGATGGCTGAGTAAGACTCTGATTTATGCATATAGAAGAATGTTGTTAGGAGTCATTTTACTGCTGTGGCCCTTGAGCAGAGCATTAGGATTTGGTCTTCCCCTAGGCCCATAGGCTGTCTGGTTTCAGGTTCAAAGACTTAAGTGCCCTTTCATGTGCTAATGAGTTTCCTGGTGATTAGTTGTCCCTAGGAACTTGAGGGTGGGAGCTAGATAACAGAAAGACTGGGACAAAGTTACAAATTGAAACTTTCAGTTTAACCCCCACAACCTCAGGGGAGAGAAGGGCTGAAGGTTGACCCGATTTTCAAGAGCTAAGGATTTCATTAACCACATTTCTATAATGAAGTCTTTATAAAGAAGCCCCCAAAAAGATTCAGACAACTTCCAGACAAATGAACAAGTTCCTGGGGGATAGTCCCCCTAAGGGGGCATTCGATCTCAGTCCCTCTTCCAGCATCCAGCCTGGTCATCTCTTTATCTGTGCACGTTGGAAAGGCCTCTATAATAAACTGGTAAACATAACTGTCTCCCTGGGGCTGGAGAGATGGCTCAGCGGTTAAAAACACCAACTGCTCTTCCAAAGGTCCTGAGTTCAATTCCCAGCAACCATATGGTGGCTCACAACCATCTATAATGGGATCCAATGTCCTCTTCTGGGGTGTCTGATGACAGTAACAGTGTACTTGTATATAATAAATAAATAAAAGTCTTTTTAAAAAAGAATAAAATAAAATAACTGTCTCCCTGAATGTTGTGAGCTGTTCTCCCAAGGCAATCAAAATCCCAGGAAGGCTTTGTAGGAACCCTGATTTACTATTACTCTCCTAGATGTTTTCAGAGGTTCAAACTTGAAATTAGCATCACAGTTGTATCTGTGACACAAGAGGGCTGTGTCCCAGCTGTGTCCGCTGCTGGGACGTTCCTTGGCTAGTGAATATAGAAAAGTCCTCTGTGCTCTTAGTCATCAGAGAAGGCAATGGGAATAGAAAAGGAGGGAGAGAACTGGGCTTTGTTTCATCCTCTCACTTGGCATCTTGCGGGCATTTCATTCCAGAACACAGATTGTCAGTGTCTCTTGAGAAAAGGGCTCTGATGACCCAGAAGGAAATTGTGACTTATATGATTTTTATTAAAGTGTTCTCTGCAGCTTGTTCTTTCTGTGTCTAGTCCAGTGTGCGTTCTTTCTCTTTTTCAGTCAGCCACTAGAGTGGCCTTTCCAAACTGTAGAACTGCTTCAAAAACTCATGACTCCCCTCCACTGCCGGACTTGGGCTACAGTTAGCTATGTTACCCCCATGCTTGTCGCAAAATACTGGTGACCCACTTTCTCAGTCATAGGCATCTGTTTCCCTGAAGTCCTCTTCCATCATGCTTTGCCACCACTCTGTGTGTTCAGATGCTTCCCACATCTGTCCCTGGCATTTTGATACTTTCTCCCAGAATTTCTACAAGCTGATTTATTACAAGCTGTACCATCCTCATAGATGGATACAACTATCTCTCTAGGACCAGAGGATATAGTTAGCATGTGTCTTTATCTTCTACAAGGCCCTAGGTTCCAAATCAAAATTTCTATCTCCTCTCTGGAGCCTTACTTGTCCTGTCTTCTCCTCAGAGCCCAAGCTCAGAGTGAATTACTTAGCTCCTGGATTCTATCTCGTGTTGATACCTATAAGAATTAGCTGTGTATATGGCACACCAGACTAGGAACTCCTTGAAGTGGCCATGTTTGTCATTCACAGTTGCTATAGTTTGGATATTAGGTGTTCCCCAAAGTCCATGTATTAAAAGCTTGGGGTGCAGAGAAATATTTTTGAGGAATGCCCCAGAAGAGGGCTCTAAAACTTATTCTCTTCTTTGCTCTTTGCTTTTTAGATGAGTTAGTGACCTCATTTATCTGTGCATCCCTACCATATCAAAAGACATAAAGCAGAAGGACTGAAAGGTCTGAAACCTCTATAACAGGGAGCCACAAAGAAGTTTTTTTCTCTTTGTATGTTGCTTGTTTTACATACATCATTATAGTAATGCAAGCATGATTTACACAACAGTCCAGCTTTTCATCTTGTGTACTATCCAGCATAGAGTTTGTGCTATAACTCTATGAGAAAAGTGTTATCATTTTCCCCAAGCTATAGTTAAGAAAATTGAGGCACAGACTGAACTTGCCTGAGTGTTACATGGCTAAGCAGGACTAGAGAGATCTTTTCTAATTTCAGAAACTTTGATCTTTCTAAGTATGTCACATGAACTTCCTGGGTTAAGAATGTAAGTGGGCATGAATTGTTAAGCATCTGCCACGGGCTACATGAAAAGTGGGACATAGGAGATTAGGAAATAGGGGGAAATGACAGATCATTTCTTTAAGCAGGTAAGGTGGCATCTTATATGAACAAAAACATCTTAGCTTGTGGAAAGACTGTGAGAAGAGGAAATAATCGCAAATGGCTTGGAGGAAGGGCCGAGCTGGTGGCAACCAGAGTTGTCAAAGATCAGGGAAGCTAGGAAAGACTGTGTCAAGCTCTAAATCTGTTCAGAGACAGTGATGAAGCCAACATTCTTTGATTGCCTAAAATTGGCTGTGCAGAGATGGATGGCAATGGAGACGCTTGCTGCTGGAGAGAGAATATACTTTAAATTTAATGAGGACAACTCAAGAAGCCCTGCTGATTCCTGATTGATAAGTACTAAGGCACCTCACTTAACTTGCAGGCACAGCTGTCTGCGCCGAGCTTTGGTGGGTATTGGGCAGCAGCTCAGCCCACAGGGAGACAAAGTCCCTGCTTTCTTACATGCTTTCACCTCCTGAACAGCGAGTGGGAGAAGGAACAAGCCCACTGACCGGCAACACCCCAAAAGATTATTTTGTCCAAGGCAAATGTCGCCTATTGAATTCCCACCAGCCTGATTAGAAAGGATTATTCTGAAGGTCTGTGAAGTATCTGGTAACCAATCTTCCTGAGTTATTTTTGAA
The DNA here is from genome assembly GCA_019843815.1 of Montemys delectorum. Classification (NCBI taxonomy): domain Eukaryota; kingdom Metazoa; phylum Chordata; class Mammalia; order Rodentia; family Muridae; genus Montemys; species Montemys delectorum. Next base: position 9,148 of record JADRCD010043572.1, on the reverse strand, counting down.
TAGCTATTGAATGGATAATTTCCATACCCATTATCAAAATGATATGCTGGAGGTGAAATTTAGCTGTATTGTATTTGATCAGTAATTGCAGAAATGTTTCCCTCAGATTTAATGCCTTATTGGCAGCAGGTCTCCCTACAGGCGCAAAAGACTTTGGTATACTTTTGGGTTGACATAAATGCTTTATTATTGTAATATTTTTGTAGCAGTTGGGGGGGCAAGATTTATTTGGGCATCTGAAGATGAACTGAAAGGGTTTTTTCTCTTCACCTCCTGAGAGTGCCATTTGGCAACATACCATTTTCCATCAGCAAGAACAAGTGAATAATATACATCCCGGATGCCCAAGGCTGAGTGCTTCAGAGCCAAACTAGGTCCCCATTACCAGAAATAGATGGTCAAGGAAATGAAAGCTGAGACATTGGACTGTGGAAAGGTAACTTGATTCCTGAGGTTCACGTTGTGCTACCACACTGCAAGATTCTAGAACAGTTGCTGCCAATAGAAATAAAACATAAGCCACTTTTTTTTTTCAGTAACCCTATTCAACAAAAAGGTAAAGAGCCTGGTGTTATAGCTCAGTAGGCCCTGACTTCCATCGTCAACATGGTAAAAACAAAACAACTGTGAAAGGGAATGGCTACAACAATTAATTTTAATAATATATTTTATTTAACCAGTCAGCCCAAACTACTATCATTGCATTTTAAAATCAATACAAAATTATTAATGTCATAAGTCACTTTCTTTCATATTAGGTCTTCAAAATCTCGTGTGTATTTTATCCTTCTAGCACATTTCAGTTCCTGTTCCTATTGCTCACTTACCTAGTTAATTTGTCTTCTTGGCAACTCTTGGCTGATGAGTTTTTTTTCCAGTAACTTGAAAAAGCTGGAATTTGGCCTGCATGTGGCTAGTGGCCATTGTATCATAGGGCGCAGGTTTCACTTGAGCTGCGTAGCAGGAACTGAATTTCCAATTAGTCTCTGACTTGAACTGGCTCTTATGCTCCGCTCTGTCCCTAGGTCAAGGAAAAGCTTAGAGTATCCACACTTTTTACATAAAGGCCCTATACCTACTCAATGTCCCAGTTCTATGTAGATTCTCCCAAATTTAAAAAACGAAATTGTCTACTAATAGCCTGAGCTGGTAAGATTATATAGTAATGTTTATGCAAAGAAAGAAAAAGACAGCCTTCCTCATCACTTTCACCAGGAAAAGAGAGTAGAAATCAGCCAGCATCAAGGTATTCATAGTACACCAAAATCCACCAAATTATCCTACTTTTCAATAGTGGATACTAGACTGAGCTTTCCAACAGTGTTTTTGAACAAAATCCTGATATAATCAAAGCAAAGATGCCTTAATGGGTTGGTTCCATACCTCTACAATAGAATTCTGAACTGAATAGTGTTGAAAATTGGCTGACAAAATTGATTTCCCATGACTGAGGTCTGCTTAGTTATATAATGATATTGTTGTAGTTCTGGTTATAATAGCTGTGGATACACAGCTGCCTACCTAAGGTACACTGAAGGAATATTCATACCTGAAAACATCCATAGCTGTGAGGTAGACTCCTCTACTTCAATGAGATGCAAATTGGATATATGTAGACTGACTTGGCATTGACTTCATTTCTGTAAGGTACTGGATGCTTCATGTATGAAATCTGTCTCTTGGTCCATATTGTTTGTCTTAGTTACTTTTCTATTGCTTAAAGAGACATTATAACCAAAGCAACTTATAAATGGAAGTTTATTGGGAGCTTGATTAATGTTTCAAAGGGTTAGCCAATGACCATCATGATGGGGAACATGGCAGCAGGCAGGCAAGCATGACACTGGAAGAGTAGCTGAGAACTCAAATCTTAATCCACAAGCTTGAGCCAAAGAACACTACTTGGAAATGATGTGGGCTTTTGAGACCTCGAAGCCTGACCCTGGTGACACAACTTCACCAACAAGACCACAGCTGGTAATCCTTCCCAAATAGTTCAATTGTGGAACAAACATTCAAGTATGAGCTGATGGAGACCATTGTCATTCAAACCACCCCAGGGTTCAATTACCAAAAATCAAAAATAATAATTTACATATTAAAACGTCTCCCCTTCTTTCTTACCCAAGTCTAAAGCAGTAATAATGATCTGGCACCATTACTTCTTGTTGATCTCAATTGACTTTAAGTTACTGAAGGAGGAGGAAGAGGAGGAAAAAATGGCTATTGATATTTCTTGTTACTCTCTTCCTTGAATGAATCGAAGTAGGTCTTCAATATGCTGTGATTAAAGCAACTGATGAGTTTTTAAAATGAACTACAAATGTGAGCAAGTAAAAATTCCCAGTCCACCTGGTATGGTGTTTTGAATATGCTTGGCTCTTGGGAAGTGACACTATTAGGAGGTGTTGCCTTGTTGGATGAAGTGAGTCAATGTGTGGGCAGGCTGTAAGGTCCTATGGTCAAGCTCTCCTTAGTGTGGAAGAGACTGTTCTCCTTGCTGCCTGAGGAAAACAAACTCTCCTGGTTGCCTTTGGATCAAGATATAGCACTCTCAGCTCCTCCACCACCATGTCTACCTGGACACTGCCATGGTTCCTGCCAAGATGATGAACTGAACCTTTGAAACTGTAAGCCAGCTCCAATTAAATGTTTGCCTTTATAAGAGTTGCCTTGGTTCTCATGTCTCTTCACAGCAATGAAACCATAACTGTGATAGTTGACATCAAGAACTACTGGCTTATTTTTTCCCCAGTGAACTGACTAAAGACCTCATATCTTGGTGTTTTCCCAATGTCTGAGTCACTTTTTAGTTTCTCAGACATTTTGTTTAAATGTCAGTTAAGCATAAGGTGTTAGGAATTAGATGGAGAATAAGATATGGTTCCTACTTCAAGTCACTCAAATAACAATGAAGAAAAACAAATAAGCAAATTTGATATCCAAGCATAAAACGCCAAGTGAACATTCCAAGTGAGGGTTAAAGATCAATGTTGCATGAGGTAGGTGGGATGAGAAAACTTCCTCTGAGGAGGAGTGCTAAATAATAAGCCACAAGGGGAAAAGGCTGATGAAGCAATTCCGATATGAGATGCTGAGGCCTGAAATTATGAAGACATTGACTAAGACATAGGTTAAGGACAGAAGAGCAAAAGTATTTGTTTCCCTAGCTGACTGGATTAAAAAAAATCTAGAGAAAAGAAGGGCTTTCCAGCCATGTTCAGGGTTTTAGTAGAAGTGATTAGTCTGTGGTGACACATGCCTTTAATCTCAGCACTCAGGAGGCAGAGGCAGGTGAATTTCTGAGTTTCAGCCCATCTGGTCTACAGAGTGAGTTCCAGGACAACCAGAGCTTTGCAGAGAGACTCTTCCTTGAAAAAAAAAGTAGAGGAGGAGGAAGAGGAAGAAGAGGAAAAGGAGGAGGAGGGAAGGGAAGAAAGTGGATGGATAGTGCATCATCACTAAAGATCAGCCATCTGTGAGAAGAAAGAAGTTAATGAGAAACACTAGGGAGAAAATGTGGTCCATATTCAGCAGTTCATAGGCCACCTCTGAAACAATCAGATTCCTAGTAGACAGATGAGCACACAGATGTGGAACTTGGGAGAAAGATCTAGACTATTAATGCTGGTGTCTTTGATTTCCATACATTTGACTTTAGAGACATGTACTGTTTTTATGCTTTTCTCCAAGAATCCTTAACCCATTTTTATATGACAAATTCAGCAGACAACATTTCATTATGATGCACAGTAGGACCATCTGAGAAACCCTGGATTCGAGGAGTTTGCCCTATCTACTTACCAGAATTGATTGGACATATGTTACAACATCCAACTAAGTTTTTTTTTTCTTTTAAGAATTAATAGAGGGCTGGATACCTGGCTCAATGATTAAGAACACTGAGTGTTTTTCCAGAGGTCCTGAGTTCAATTCCCAGCAACCACATGGTGGCTCACAACCATCTGTAATGGGATCCAATGCCCTCTTCTGGTGTGTCCGAAGACAGCTACGGTGTACTCATGTTCATTAAATAAATAAATATTTTTTAAAAAGAAATGTAGAAGAGTAAAATAAATTACTTTTAAAAAAGAATTAATAGAGAAGTGTGAGCTAATGCATGGTTGTAATCCAAGCACTTGGGAGGCAGAGGTTGTATCTTAGTTACTTTTTTTTTCAGTTACTATAACAAAACACCATGACCAAGGTAACATAAAAGACTGTTTTGTGAGGCTTACAGTTTATGGGAGTAGGATCTATGACATCATAGCAGGACACATGGAAGCAGGCAAGAAGGCATGGTTCTGGAGCAGTAGCTGAGAGCTTACATATTGAAACAACAGCCAGAGGCAACTGGGAATAGTTTGAACTTTTTAAACCTCAATGCTCACCCCTAGTGACACACCTCCTTCAACAAGGTCACACCTCCTAATCTTTCTCCAACTGGGAACCAAGTATTTAAACTTATGAAGCTATGGGGACCATTCTCATTCAAACCACCACACCAGATGATCAGGATTTGGGGGGCAACCTGGGCTATGTAGCAAATTCCAGGCCAGCCTGGGCTGTTAGTACAGACATATATTGAGGAAGGAAGATCAGGAGTTTCATTGTTTTTATAGCATGCCGGTAGGGGCGTGGAGTAAAAGGGAAGAAGAGATCTTAAGAACAGGGCTCATCAGGTCTGGTTTTATCCCCAGCAATAAATCAATCAATCAATAAATAAATACATTTGTTTCAAAATCCTGCAAATGTGATCATGAATTGCTTTTGCATAATGATAAAATACCAGGACTCTTGATGTTTGTACCACATATTTCGCATCCTGATTGTGACCAAAAATAGCTTGATATTCTGAGTGGCAAAGGAAAAGTATAAGCCCATAAAATTCCCTTTGTAAAATGGGAAGCTATATAATTTGCTCAGCTAAAAGACACTGTCACCAGGCACTTCCACCTCATTGGAAATTAGTCCCAGCAGGTGAACTATTATGTTCCTACCATGGGCTGGAAGTGTTTTCAGTATGTGCTGGGAGACACCATTTCAAAGCTTGGAATTTATGTACAATAACATATCTGTAAACTTTACAAACCAAATAAACATGTTTAAGACATAATTTCAAATCTGTTTTCCTGAAGGAAACAAAAAGAAGGTATATTTTTATTTATTTTAAGTGGGTCCTCCTTTTCTGCATATATCAGTGGACTCCTCTTCCCACGACAATGTCTGGGGAAGAGATCAGCTGATATATTTTTGAAATCCTCATGTTCTATTAGGGATTTTCAGAAGATGGATTTCATTTTCCCCTTTCTGTTGTAAAACTTAGTAAAATATTATAAGCAAAGATGGTGTCACCAATGTTGCTATGATCATAGGATTTGTTATTTAGTTAATTTGTTATAAATGAGTTCTTATTTATAAGATGTATATTAAAACTAACCAGGTCAGAGCTGTCTAGATAGCTTCATGGTTTTGTTTGTTTGCTTGTTCATTGTCCGAAAAGTAGCACCTACAGCTATAATTCTCAAAGCTTAATGAGTGTATCCTGCAATCTTGTGAAGAGGCAGATTTCATGCATATTCTAGGTAGGGGTTCCATTCCAAGCACGACAATAAAATGCAAAGCATAATTCTGTAGGTCTCTGGTGTCTGGATCTGAGATTTCTGATAAGCTCCTGGGTAATTCTGATGCTCCCTGTGCTTGGTCCCCAGCGCAGACTTGCAGCAATTGGGGCCTTATCCATTCAGGGACACAGACTGTCTTCCTTTACAGGATGTGGGACTCCTTTAGGAAATGGATATGTTTCTCCCTTTGTCTACTTCAACATTCATTTTGTGACGGAGATAAAGGGATTCATATACTGGAGATATATTTACATGCCAGGGTGGGTTGGTCACTCTAATTCCAACAAGTACTATATAAGGTGAGTCATATGCCCCCACTTTGCTAGGGTTTTGTTACTTTTCTTGTTGCTGTGATAAAATGCCTGGCAAAAAACCAATAAGAGGAAAGGAAGGCTTGGTTTTGGAACACAGTCCATCGTGGCAGGAAAGTTACAATGGCAGGAACATGGGGTAGCTAATGACTTTGAATTCATGGGTGGGAAACAGTCAGATGAGTCCTGGAATTCAGCTCTCTTTCTTGTTTTTATTCATTCTAGAACCCAAGCCTGTGGTCTAGTGCTGCACATGTTTAAGACAGGCCTTTCCACCATAGTTGAGCTTTTCTGAATACATACACAGGTCTGTTTTCATGCTCATTCTAAACCAGTAATTGACAATGAAATTTAACCATCAAAGCTAGTGACTTAAAAACAAAACAAAACAAAACAAAACAAATCTAAAACAGTAAGAAAGAGGTATGGGGTGAGGTCAAAACTCCTTTCCACTAGCCCTTCTTTCTTCCTCTCTTTCTTTCTCTCTCTCTCTTTCTGTCTCTCCT
>JADRCD010043566.1:2668-13999 GCA_019843815.1 Montemys delectorum | reverse complement strand
TCAATGACCCTCATATCACTAAAGGATTTTACCTCCATCATAGCTAAACTGAGAGTTGACAGTTCTGTTGCGCCAAGGAATGAATTGTAGGCTCGGTTCTTGGATACAGACTTCCTGCTATGGTCAAAGCTATTTGACTTGAGTGAGTGACTTTATTCTCAGCACACAGAGAACAGGTTACATTCATTTAGGAAATGGTGAAGGTATTAAGATGGTCTATCCATAAACTAATTCACCAACTGATTGAATGAACAGTGGTTCTGCTTGGAGGGTGGCACGGACATTGGGTGAGGGTAAGAATTTGGTTCATTAGCTGTGATAATTTGGAAAAGCATTCATTTCAAAGAAAGATGAAAGTCCTCTTATAAAGTCCTCTTCTTCAAACTTGAATTACAAACGTCAGGCAAATCATTCAGTCTCACTTTTTGTTGTTCTCTTACAAGCCCCTTCCCAATTTAATTGTCTATGTTTCTTTTGGGTATATAAACACTTTTGAAATATATAAGCTGTTCTGAAAACCATAGTATAGTGTAAAGACATGAAATAAACAATACTACTAATAGAGAGGCTGAGACAGGAGAAGCAAGATTGCAAGACCCTTATGTTGTACACAGGGAGACACTGTCACAAACAAGCTGAAAGTGTATATAGATTGTACAATGTTAGACCTATTTCTCCAATTACCAAATTAGAGAGAGCATTGGATGACAATCAACAAATTTCTAATTCCTCATATTATTGGATTTCAATCGATTAGGATATGTTGATAATATTAATTTTCATATTAATATATTAAGAAAAAGTAATTGTCACTTCCTTTTGTTTTTATTGTAAGAGGTAGAATTAGGTTTGTGTGGATTTGTTGAAAGATTACCTTCTTGCTTCTTCTGGGGTGTAGTTTTGCTCCTTATGTTGATGTTTTCCATCTATTATCCTTTGTAGAGCTGGATTTGTGGAAAGATATTGTGTAAATTTTGTGTTGTCATGAAATATCTTGTTTTCTCCATCTATGGTAATTGAGAGTTTTGCTGGGTACAGTAGCCTGGGATGGCATTTGTGTTCTTGTAGGGTCACTATGACATCTGCCCAGGATCTTCTAGCTTTCATAGTCTCTGGTGAGAAGTCTGGTGTAATTCTGATAGGCCCGCCTTTATATGTTACTTGACCCTTTTCCCTTACTGCTTTTAAAATTCTTTCTTTGTTTAGTGCACTTGGTGTTTTGATTATTGTGTGACAGAAGGAATTTCTTTTCTGGTCCAGTCTATTTGGAGTTCTGCAGGCTTCTTGTATGTTCATGGGCATCTCTTTCTTTAGGTTAGGGAAGTTTTCTTCTGTAATTTGATGAAGATATTTACTGGCCCATTTCATTGGGAATCTTCACTCTCTTCTATACCTATTATCCTTAGGTTTGGTCTTCTCATTGTGCCTTAGATTTCCTGGATGTTTTGGGTTAGGAGCTTTTTGCTTTTTGCATTTTCTTTGACTGTTGTGTCAATGTTTTCTATGGTGTTTTCTGCCCCTGAGATTCTCTCTTCTATTTCTTGTATTCTGTTGGTGATGCTTGCATCTGTGACTCCTGATTTCTTTCCTAGGTTTTCTATCTCCAGGGTTGTCTCTCTTTCTGATTTCTTTATTGTTTCTATTTCCATTTTTAGATTCTGGATGGTTTTGCTGATTTCTTTCACCTCTTTGATTGTGTTTTCTTGAAGATCTTTAAGGGATTTTTGTGTTTCCTCTTGAAGGGCTTCTAGCTGTTTACCTGAGTTCTCTTATATTTCTTTGAAGGTGCTATTTATATCTTTCTTAAAGTCCTGTATCATCACCATGAGAAGTGATTTTATATCTGAATCTTGCTTTTCCGGTGTAATGGTGTGTCCAGGACTTGCTATGGTGGGAGAAGTAGGTTCTGATGATGCCAAGTGACCTTGGTTTGTGTTGTTTATTTTCTTAAGCTTACCCGCCATCTGGATATCTCTAGTGCTACCTGCCCTTGCTAAATCTGACTGGAGCCTGTCCTTCCTGTGATCCTGGTTGTGTCAGAACTCCTCAGAGTCAAGCTGTGTTTGTGATCCTGTGATTCTGTGATCCTGTGATCCTGGGCTTGTTAGGTCACCTGGGAGTGGAGCTTCCTCTAGGTGTTGCGGTACTGGCTGCAGAGCTTGTGTCCAAGGTCTACTCTGGACACCAACCCAGACAGACTGGAAGGACCCCGAGTCACTGGGCTGGTAGAGTTCCTGTGTGCCTGGTCCCACTGGTTCCAGTTACTCCCAGTGTTGGGAAAGATGTTAGTTCCTCCTCACCTCTGATCCTGGGTGTGTCAGAGCACCTGGGAGTGGAGCTTCTTCTGGGTGTTATGGGACTGGCTGCAGAGCTTTCGTCCAAGGTCTGCTCTGGACACCAGCCCAGCCAGACCGGAAGGAACCCGAGTCACTGGGTTGATGGTGTTCCTGTCGGAATACTTATTTTATAGGTAGAGTGACCGGGTTTTGGTCCGCAGTCTTCTCACGATGGAGCTGTTGGCAGGGCCTGGCTCCTATGATCACAGCTGCTGTGTGAGGTTGTCAGGCTTCCTAGCGAGGCTATTTCAGCTGTGAGTTTTAGTGTACATGTTACATTGGTCATTGAATATAATTACCGAAAAAGCACACCACGATAATGTCTTTGAAGGCTGTACACTGAATAAGTCATTCTGAAAAAAATAATTTATGTATGTATCCCTCCCCCCCATATTCACTATAGAAAGTGTGCTGTTTCTAGTTAAATATTTGATGCCTTCTATTTTTATTACTTAGGAATAAACATAATGTAAACTTTGAAACAGTAGCAAGCACATGTTATCCTTTGCAGAATCCGTTCTGCATGTTGCTGTTTAGATGGGGTTTCCCAAAAGCAGAGCTCCAGACAGGGCCCGGGAAAGTCAAATGATTTATTGGGAGGGAGGAGCTTTTTCCTTAGGGCATGAGAGGAAAGAAAAAGGCAGGGAAGCCAAGTAAGTAAGAATGTGGGGCTGGCATAGAGGCAAAGGCATTGGGTGAGCTAGCCAGTGTAGTGCTAGAAAGCTCGCCCTCGTGGTGTGGTGTGGATGTGGTGAGCTGGTAGGCTGGCCTGCTCAGCTACCAACCAGGCCCAGCTTCAGAGCTTTGAGTTTGTACACCCCAGCTATGAACTGTAGGAGTGTGTGAGAGAGCAGGTCCTATAGACCCAAAGCTGCAGGATCTCCATGAGCAACAACAGGATTTCATGGAGAGTCCCAGGGAGGATCTAGTATTGATAATGTAGCAGAAGCCAGACCAAAGAGCCACTGCAATGAACATTTGTAAATAAAAAAGTGTGGACAAAAGGGATACTGTGGGGCACACCGTGACACACTGTAGCTTCTACAAATACATATATACATATATATATATATATATATATATATATAAAATTTTATTTTATTTTTTACTTATTTTTTTTTTCTTTTGAGGGGGAGGTTGCAAGGGCAGAGGATGGATATGAAGGGACAGGGAGATGAGTGGAATTGGAGTGTATGATGTGAAATTCACAAAGGATTAAAAAACGTTAAAACTAAGAGAAGAAAACAAAATAAACAGCAGCAGCAGCAGCAGCAGCAGCAGCAAGAAGAAGAAGAGAATGTGGTCTCAGCTACAAACTTCCTCACTGGGAACCAGCAAGGAAGCTCTCAAGTGCAAAATTTGCCTCCAGTTGACCCCATCTTGAAGCTCATTGTAAGTATTGATTGGTTAAGATCCTGGTGGTGGTGGATGTGGCTTCCTAGCCAAGAAACTCTCAATTAGAGCAATGCTACTTCTCTTCAAAGGAGGCTGCCCCACGTTGTCTTCAGCTGGGAGGGGGATAGTAGTGTTGGTAGGAGAGAGCACCTGTATCCAGCAAGGTACTGGCATCCTGCTTGGATTTGCTTGCTTCCCACAATGAATTCATTCCATTTGAACACACATTCAGAATTCCTAGGGTCACAATGTGTGAGAAATCTTACAAAAGGAAGCTTGGCAGGCTAGAATGATAAACTCAATTCCTTTCCTGTTGTGATTTGTCCTGATGTCACTTAGAGTGGTCACAACCCCTTTCCTCCTGTCCTTCCCAGAGTCCTCTGGATGTTATAGTGTTTAAGGTATAGTTGATGGGCCCACTTAGGAGCAAACGTCTGCTGGGGACATTTCTGGTGGTCAGGAGGATAATTTAACATAGACCCTGCATCTTCATGGTTCTGAGTCTCGGATGCCTCCTTGTAGTAAGATGTGCTGGGTTTGATCTGTCCATTCCGTAGTGATACTTGGCTGGGTCAGTTGGATCCCCTCATGCCAAGCACCTTATCCATGTCAGAACCTGACACGGTAGTGACCCTACGTGGTGATGCTGAGAGTACGATGACAATGTCCCTTCGAACTTGTTAGATATTTGCTTTGCTACTGCCCATTTTCCTGAGGGTTCAGGAGTGACCAGGCAATAGCTGTGGCTTTAGTGGTGCTTTAACCTTTCCTCTGCTGGAAAGGTACCTGCTCTAGAAACTGAGACTTTCTGTTCGAAAGAGTAAGGTAGTGGGATAGAGGAGCAAGTATTTCAGTTGGTTAGGAGGAGCATCTACAGATAGAGAGTATTTATCACATCGCTTTGTTCGTAACCTACTTATTCTGATTATTGAGACACTGCCATGCACACTCGTCAATGCCAGTCACGTCTGCAGTATCGGGCGTAAAAACCTGATCAAGGGCAAGAGGATAAGGACCCAAAAGGGAATCTGTGCCTCCTGGGTATACAAGATAGTCGTTGGTATCTCCTAACATAGACGTGTTCCAGATCAGTCTTTCCAATCGTCAACACACCCTCATATTTAGGTATAAATGTATCCCAAGAAATGATTCGTTAATGGCTAAGATTAGGCTTGTTTCCTGGCCAGCACGATGTTTCCAATATATCCTAATTCAATTCCAAGCTATCCTTAGCTTGGAATGTCTCTCAAGGAATCTGCCTGTCAGACAGGTTTTGTCCTCAGAGTTACAACAGAGGTCAAGCTCATTCCTCATTCCTTAGGGCAGCCCTACAATAGTTAGAACTGTTTTACATACTAGAAACTCAAGGACATTACCTAGAACTGTTAGGTCGGAACTTCCAGGTGCGTGCCTCCAGCCAGTGAGACCCAGAGAATTAACAGGAAATGCTAGATCGGATTCTCCTAGTCTTGCCTCCAGCAGAAGCAGAGAATTAGTATAGAAATACCAAATTAGCCCCAGTGGGGAGGGTACCATTGCTCTCTTCCGCCTGCTTCACACCTGGCTACGTGATCCTACCTACCATCCTTGTGTAGTGGTCACTTGCCTACATGACTTCAGTCTTGCGCCCCTTGCTGTGACCCCCACCCATCCTGTCATTCGCCTTGTTTCCTGTATACCATATAAGCCTACTTTTCACCTTGGACTCTCTCTTGGACAGAGACTCAAACTAGAATTTAGTCCGCTGCCCCGAGGGCCCAGAGTGCTCAGGCCCCGGGGGATGCAGCGCCTATCCAGAGGAGATGGCTGCTGCTTTAGACTCAGTGTGTTTCAGGTGGCCACAGATGTACCTTAATTACTAAGCTGCTAGATTTATCATTTCTCTTTTGCAATGACTGTAAAAGTCTGATGCCATTTTTAAGAAATACATTCAGATTCACACACCCTTGGGTCTAGTCTGTTTGTCATCCGCCGACTTAATTGCTCACCTGACCAGAACTCCCATCCTGTGGAAATTGGGGTCCCCGCAACAAACCCCGGTCTGCAGCAAGACACAGCACTGTATGATATTATTCAGCACTTGATGAACAATTACTCTAGTCTCTTCAGGGTTTTGCTTCTAAGTGGGCCCATCAACTATACCTTTAAAAACTAGTACATCATTGTATGAGATTAAAATTTCTGAGTGGTGTGATATGTCAGAGGCCAGTGATGAATGCTGTGATTGTTTGCTTATTTTACTTCTGCACTGCAGTAAGGCTCCCCTGGTTTGAGCCCTCTGAGGTTGGGGCTTTCAGACTCTGTGGGTACCAAAAGCAAACTCGTATCTGGAATCTGTGTCTGTGCTTTAACATAATAATAAAATACGTACCTGCTTCCTGTCTCTGGTTCCTTACAGACAGTTCATGTAAGTCCTAGCATCATCAGGGAGGTAAGAGTTTCTTTTATATCCTGATGTCATGGCTGCTGGTTGCTGGTACTTAGATAGCTACAGATGGGTGTTGGTTACCAGAAAACCAAGGGATGGTTAGAGGGCTGAAAACTTTGCCCCACAACCTCCAGGAAATAGATGATTATGGGCTTGATTACAGTGGTCAATGATACAGTTAACCACGCCAGTGTAATGAAATCACCATAGAAACCCAATGGGACTAGTTTGAGGTAGCTTCCAGATGGTCAAACAGTAGACATGCATGGATGTGAACCCCATATTTCTCCCATGTGTCTGTTCTGTCTTGTGCTTGCTCTGCATAGTTAGTAACATCCTTTATAATAAACAGGAGCTTAGCAAAGTATTTCTCTGGGTTTCAAGAGTTGCTCAGCCAAGTTAACCAAACTTGAGGTGTGTTCCTGAGAGGTCTTGACATATAGTCAATTGAAATATAAGTGAGAACCTACTACTTATGGTTTGGATCTGAGATGGGGAATTGTTGTGGCGAGATAAACCCTTTACTTATGAGAGTTCACACACACACACATCTAGTATCAGAAATTTTGTCACATGATTGTATAGGAGAGTAAAGACAGAATAATTTCTAATTGTTGTGGGATGGTCTATCTAGGAAGGAAGGGATCCAATGTAATAAATTTACCACCAAGTGACTGGTTGGTGAGAGGATTGGCTTCATGTTGGTTTCTTGGATGGTAGGCCAAGTATTTTTATAAGACTTAGATGAGTCTTTATGAGAGCTTGTCCTATGGACACCCCCCTGCCCCCACAAACGCTTCCAACTCTGCTGAACTCACTAGTCTGTTCACGAGAAGACTATATATCTTAAGCTGACCAAGACAGAGGTGAGTTGATGTCCATCGGTGGAGTATTTCATCTACGTGGTCGTTCTGTGCCTTTCTTCAAGTGTGCTTCACTTGGCAGGCATTCAAAGGTCCCCCTCATGCTTTCTGTCCTCTTCCACGAACTCATTCACTTACCTCCGAGCTTTTCCTTAGTCTGGGCTCCTGACCGGGCTGCTACATGCCTATGCTCACTCTTGTATTAGGCTTCTTCTCCAAACAAGGTAGGTGACTGGGTATTCTGCCCACTGGGCAAATCCTGTTTCTATCTTTCTGGTCAATGAATATGATTGTGGTGCTGCTGCAGCTCACATCTCTTTGTATCCTCACACTGAGCTGCCACCTGGGACTCAAGGTTGGATACCTTCCTTCTCTTTCAGGTGGCCATATGGAGCAGCAGATTCTCTATGAGGTGAGAGAAAGGCACCAGAACAAGAGGAGGTGACATGGGGTTCTGGAGCTCTGGTTGGTAACTGGAATCTTATTATTTCGAAAAAGCTGCCCCTTTTTGTTATGATTATTGTCAGGCCCACTAGGTCTTATGGTAGGTTGGCTAGAGTAATGACAGAGAAGGTAGGACTATTTGGGAGGACATAATTACAGCTGTACAAGAAAAGGAATGGAGATACTGCACCAATCTGTAAGACGTTAAGTTAGAGAAAAGAAAACCACTGAATAGAAACTGTTCAAATGGATAACTGAAAAAAATTTAATATGCATATATTTGAATATGTAACTGAAGATATGATTAATCAATGAGATCTACAGTGGTAGCCACCAATGTAACTAAAAGCAGAGAGTTATCAAGTGGGTTTATCTGAGAATAGAGGCTAGTAGGTCAGAAAAGGAAGACCCGATACTTTTTATTTAGGAGCTTTCTGTATCTTTCATCTCTACTCATTGTTCTTTTTTCTTTTTAGTGGAGATGCAGAGTATGGTAAGAGGAGTGTGTAACAGAGTCCAGAAGGAAAGCCTTCGACCTTGTGCTTGGATCAGCTCTTCCTGAACGGTCCTGCCATGGCATCCAGCAGTGATGTCTCATGATGCCTCATTCTTAGCCCTTTCCTTACAGGGGGGTATTCACAGACCTGGGTCTCAGCACAGACACATCCATTGATTTCTTCTGCTGGGAGAACAAACAGTCATGCATTACCAAATCCTTCAGGTGCAGGGGGAGGTGTGGAAACTTCATCCAGTGTAGTGTATTGGCAGAATGTGGATTCACTCTAACAGTCACTCAAAGAAAAAACACGGTCCTCATGAGCTTATTTGAATCCTTTGCCTGACATTCCTTTACCTGCAGCCTTTGCGGGGCTGACTGTATTTTCCCAAAAGCCTCAGCCTTTTGTAACCACTGCTGTAGAGCAGGTTTGCCCTTACCCTCCATCTACCAGCTAGTTTCCATTTCATTTTCTTATTTCTTTTATTTACCCACTTATTGTCTATATCAGTTAAAATCTAAGTTTCAGTTAGAGACTGTAATTTACATGACAAATATATGTCCAATGCAAATTTGTACAGATTACTTAGTTTTCTTTTACCTTCCTTTAATCATCAGTGAAATAAAAGACTTAAAAAAAAGCCTTGGCCTCTGACAATACCTGACTAACACAGATGGTGAGGCTCACAGCCATCCATTGGACTGAGTACAGGGTCCCCAATGAAGGAGTTAGAGAAAGGACCCAAAGGAGCTGAAGGATTTGCAGCCCCTTAGGACAAACAACAATATGAACTAACTAGTATCCTCAGAGCTCCCAGGGACTCAACCACCAACCAAGGACTATACATGGTGGGACTGATTGTTCTGGCAGCATGTGTATAGTAGAGGATTGCAAAGTCAATCATCAATAGGAGGAGAGGCCCTTGGCCCTGTGAAGGTTCTGTGCCCCAGTGTAGGGGAATGCCAGGGCCAATAAGTGGGAGAGGGTGGGGTGGCAAGAAGGGGGAGGGGGAAAGCCACAGGGGTTTGTTCTTGTTGTTTTTTGTTTTCCTTTCTTTTCTTTTTGGAGGGGAAACTGGGAAAGGAGAAATCATATGACATGTAAATAAAGACAATATCTAATAAAAAAAAAAAAAGAAAAAAAAAGCCTTGGCAACATTTGTATTAAATGATAAATGCTGAAGTCATTTTTGTATTTCTTGTGCATATATGTTATATATTTCATTAGTGATAGTTAAATACTTCAAATAGTCCATAATAAATGTGTTCTAGAAAATATACATTTAAAACAGTGAAAGTGGATCAATTTGAAGTTGTGTGGGTGGGGGAGCACCCTGATAGAAGCAGGGGGAGGGAGGATGGGATAAGGGGTTTTCAGAGGAGAAACTGGGAAAGGGGATAACATTTGAAATGTAAATAAAGAAACTATCTGATAAAATAAAAGAAAAAGCATGACTCTGGGAAGTTTCAGGTAATGTCTTTCTTTAATGTCATCATTCACAATTTAAGCCATATACGGCTTAAATTGAAAGTATAAACATATGTGATTTGACTTTAGGTGTGGCTGAGACTAACGGTAAACAACAACTTACAATGGCTCACACAGGAAAGAATTTTATTTCTTTTTCATATTAGTATCTAAAGAAAAGTGTATGAGGGCTGGGGCACCTTTGTTTCTGACAAGTGGGCTTCTGTTTTGTTTCTCTGCTATGCATTCAGACTCCCCTCTTAAGACCATCTCATGGGTTGGGATATCATTTTTGTCCCAGCCATCCCATTTTTCCCTCCACCAGTAGAAGAGAGAGAGGGAGGCTGGATGGTTGTGCTTCCTTCCATGAAGCATGCCTCTGGGAGGTGGATGCTCGCAGCCAGCCATTGGATTGAGTATGGGGTCCCCAATGGAAGAGTTAGAGAAAGGACTGAAAGACCTGAAGGAGTTTGCAACCCCATAGGCAGAGCAACAATATCAACCAGCCAGAACCCCCAGAGCTCCCAGGGACTAAACCACCAACCAAAGAATACACAGGGAGGGACCCTTGGCTCCAGCTGCATATGTAGTAGAGGATGGCCTTGTCGGGCATCAATGGGAGGAGAGGCCCTGTGAAGGCTTTATGCCCCAATGTAGGGGAATGCTAGGGTGGGAGGTAGGAGTGGGTGGGTGGGTGGGGGAGCATCCTGATAGAAGCAGGGGGAGGGAGGATGGATTAGGGGGTTTCCAGAGGAGAAACTGGGAAAGGGGATAACATTTGAAATGTAAATAAAGAAATATCTGATAAAATAAGAGAAAAAGTGTGACTCTGGGATGTTTCAGCTAATGTCTTTCTTTCCATGTCATCATTCACAATTTAAGCCATATTGAAACACTTCCCTTCGGTCATGACTGGGGTTCAGTGTCTCTATTCTGAATATCATGAACCAATTAAAATAAGGGTTTCAGAGACTGTAATAGAAGAGGAAAAAACCAGGCCTGGCCATGCACATGAGTAGTCTCAATCCTTTAGAGCTTGTGGAAGAAGATTGCGAGTCTAAGGTCATCCTCACTTACATGTTGAGAACCTTATAAAATATAACAGACAGACAGACAGATAGAAAACAGACAGACAGACAAGATGGAGAATGGCTACTTTTTGAATTGCAACTAGCAACATTGCCATACTGTATATGCTTGTTCATCTTTGGAACCGTTGCCTCTATTTTTTTCAATTTATCTGAATTTATTAACATTTAAAAACATATTTTAAGTAAATAGAATTAAATCACATTCTTGTTTCCCTTTTGTACCCCCACTCCACCCAGAGACCCCCCTTCAATACCTACAATATCTTTTTTGTCATGTTCCTTAAACTTTATAAAATATTATAACAATACAAATAAGTATTATGAAAGTTGTTTGATAGAAAACAACAATCAATTTAACAGTCTTATGTAGATGTTCGTCTACAGCAATAGTGAATTACATTTTTCTCAATATAAATTTTAAATAACTCCAAACATATTAACTGTATACTTCAAAATAATACATCACTACTGGTATTTTCCTAAATGAACATAAATATATAAAGTCTTTTTGTTTGTTTTGTATTTAGTAGAGTTTAAAATCTTGGCTCTTACTGTGGTACAAGCCCAAAATAAGAACAATTTTTAGACATTGGATTTCATTGTAATAAGGCTGTACTTCAACGACCCTCACATCACCAAAGGATTTTACCTCCATCATAGCTAAGCTGAGAGTTGATAGTTCTGCTGCACCAAGAAATGAATTGTAGGCTTGATTTTTGGATACAGACTTCCTGCTATGGTCAAAGCTATTTGACTTGAGTGAGTGACTTTATTCTCAGCCCACAGAGAACAGGTTACATTCATTTAAGA
>JADRCD010043535.1:2151-13368 GCA_019843815.1 Montemys delectorum | reverse complement strand
TGACCACCAAGGACAGCGGCAGCAGTGGAGTACAGGCATCTGGAGCCCAGAAGACAAGATGTGTGTTACAAAGGGCAGAGCTGGAAAAGTGACCAAAGCCCTTAGAGGAGCCCAGAAGATCGTGAGTTGGATCCCAGACACTGGTTTTGCTTTTGATTGTGACTGTGCCCTGATATTTTTCCCTCTTGAAGAAAGAATGTATTTTAGTGGAGCCTACAGTTAAGAGACTTTAACTTTTAAAAAATATTGGACATTTTAAATTGATTGAACTTTTAATATGTAAAGACTGTGAGACTTAGATCTTGGAGATGAATAAGAACATAAGAGTTAAGGCTTAATAGTGATGTGTTTGTGTGTCAAGTTGACAAGGAGTCAATTATACTGGCTAGCTTTGTGTGTCAACTTGACACAGGCTGGAGTTATCACAGAGAAGTGAGCTTCAGTTGGGAAAATGCCTCCATGAGATCCAGCTGTGGGACATTTTCTCAATTAGTGATCAAAGGGGTAGTGCCATCCCTGGGCCGGAAGTCTTGGGTTCTATAAAAGAGCAGGCTGAGCAAGCCAGGAGAAACAAGTCAGTAAAGAACATCCCTCCATGGCCTCTGCATCAGCTCCTGCTTCCTGACCTGCTTGAGTTCCAGTCCTGACTTCCTCTGGTGATCAATAGCCATGTGAAAGTATAAGCCAAATAAACCCTTTCCTCCCCAACTTGCTTCATGGTCATGATGTTTGTGCAAGAATAAAAACCCTGACTAAGACACAGTTGGTGAATGACATTATGGATAACCCATCTTAATACACATACCATTTCTTAAATGAATGTATCTTGTTCTCTGTGGTCTGAGAATGAAGACAATCACTCCAATCAAATAGCTATGACCATAGCAGGAAGTCTGTATCCAAAAATCGTGTCTACAGTTCATTCCTTGATGCAGCAGAACTGTCAACTCTTAGCTTAGCTACTAGAAAGGTAAAATCCTTTGGTTATGTGAGGGTCATTGAAGTATAGCTTTATTACAAGAAACTCCAATGTCTAAAAATTGTTCTTATTTTGGGTTTGTATCACAGTAAGAGCCAAGATTTTAAGCTCTACTAAAAACAAAACAAACAAACAAACAAAAAGACTTTAACTATGTTCATTTAAAGAAACTAGTAGTGATGCATTATTTTAAAGTATACAACTAATATATTTGAAGTTATTTAATATTTATAATGCGAGAAACATGTATTTTCAGTATTGCTGCAGACAAGCATCTACATAAGACAGTTCAATTGTTTTTTTAAAGATTTATTTATTATTATATGCTAGTTCACTGTATCTGTCTTTTAGACACACCAGAAGAAGGCATCAGATCTCATTACAGGGTGGTTGTGAGCCACCATGTGGTTGCTGGGATCCTAACTCAGGACCTCTGGAAGAGCAGCCAGTGCTCTTACCCACTGAGCCATCTCTCTAGCCCCTGTTCAATTGTTTTATATCAAACAACTTTTATACTAATCATTTTTATTGTTACAATATTTTATAAATTATGACAAAATGAAAAAAAAAGTTCTGTAGGTATTGAAGGGGGTTTCTGGGAGGAGTTGGGGTACAAAAGGGAAAGAAGAATGTGTTGTAATTCTATTTACTTAAAATATGTTTTTAAATATTAACAAATTTAGATAAACTGAAATTATGTATCTTTTCTCATCATAATGCAATAAAACTTAAATCAATAAAAATAAAATAATAACCTGAGGAGAGGGAAGACAGCAGGTTAGTTAGTTATCTATACAGAAACAAAGTACTATATAAAACTACAATGGAAGACTAGATCTAAACACTTCTTGGAGATCATCCTAGCTTCATGCCACATTACAGGACCACAGTACAAATATCTGATGTAAGGTACCAAGTAGATTTTGGTGCAATGATTACTGATTCCCAATTCTATTTTAAATTATTCCCTCCACTTTTCTCACTATGGCCCTTAGATAGCCTTTACAGAGGTCTACCAGGATCAGTGTACTGTGAATTTTGACTAGAAAACCAATGGATATGATTGCTTCTACCCAGACTTCAAAGGATAAGCCAGAGAGATGTGAGGCACTGGGAAATAACTGTCACAGAGAAGGATTCATTATTCTTCTTCAGACTTCTCCCTTCTACCCTTCCCTCAAACTTGTCCCATTTAACCTTTCTTTAAATAAACTTTATTTATTTCTTTCCAATTCAATTGCTGAACACCCCCTAGCCCCTTGCCACAAAGTATCCCTCCTCCATCCCCCTCCCATTCTTCTCTGAGATGGTGACCCCCTAATCTCTCCCCCAACTGTGGTACATCATTTCTCCTCAGGATTAGGCAGATCATCTCCCATTGAAGCCAAAAAAAAAAAAAAAAAAAAGACAGCCGTGGAGAGTGAGCTGCACATGTGCTACATGTGTGCAAGGGCCCTTAGTCCAGTCCATGTATGTTCTTTGTTGGGTGGCTCAGTCTCTAAGAGCTTCCAGGCATCCAGGTTAGTTAACTTGGTTGGTTTTCCTATCCCCTTCAGGGACTTAAATCCTTCACTCAACTTTCATGTAAGGGTCTCTGACCTCCTTTGAATGTTTGGCTGTGGACATCTACATCTGTCTCATTCATCTGCTAGGTAGAGCCTCTCAAGAGGACAGTTATGCTAGATTTCTGTCTAAAAGCAGAGTATCAATACTGTCAGAGATTGGTGATTGCCCATAGGTTGGGTCTCAAGACGGGCCAGTTATTCGTTGGCCATTCCTTCATTCTCTGCTCCATCTTTGTCTCTGCATTTCTTTTAGACAGGACAAAGTATTCGTTGAATGTATTGGGAGTTGGTTGGTGTTCCTTATCTCTCCACTGGGGGTCCTGTCTGGCTACAGGAGTTGGCCTTTTCAGGTTCTGTGTTCCCACTGTTAGGCATTGTAATAGCCAGGAACTGGAAACAACCCAGATGTCCCTCAACCAAAGGATGGATACAGAGAAGATGGTTCATTTATACAGTGAAATAACATTCAGCTATTAAAAACAAGGACATCATGAATTTTACAGGCAAATGGATAAAACCAGAAAATATCATCTTGAGGCAGGTAACCCAGATCCAAAAGGACGTGTATGGTATGTACTCACTGTTAAGTAGATATTAGCCAAGAAGTACAGATATACTCCACAGGCCCAAAGAAGTTAAGAAGGAAGGCCCAAGTGAGGATACTTGAATCTCACTTAAAAGAGAGGAAGAAAATATTCATGGGAGGCAGAGGAAGGGAGAGACATTTGTGGGAGATAGGAGAGGGAGGGGAGTAGGGAGTAGGAACCGATGTGGGCAGAGACAGGGGTGAGGCCAAGAGAACTAGGAGAATGGAAGGAAATCTTCAGTTGCTGGGGGTAGTAGCAGGGGGAATCTCTAGGAAGTCTCAGTGACCTGGGATGGGGGAGGGTCCAGGAACTCAATGGGAATGATCTTAGCCTAGGTACTTCTTGCTCTATTATCCACCAATAGGGAGAACCCACTATTTTTATGCTACATGGATGCAGTATTAAACCAACTGCCAAACCCTTGTAATTGTATATGTAGATAAGTACATCTCTCAACCCTCATCAGAGAAGCTTCCAGCAGTCAATGGTGATTAACACAGAGAACCACAACTGATAAATGTTCAGAGAAGAAGAGGGTGTGGAATGATTAGCCCTGAATGGGATATGTGTATCATGCTGCCTACTCTCAAGGCTCAGGAATTCCTATGTATGAGGAAGAAGAATTGAAAGAGCCAGAAGCAAAGATGACTCCTGGGAAACAGTGTTTTCTGAACACAACAGGAAAGTTGCCTGAATGAATCAAAAGCATCTGGGACTGTTTGCCCAAAATGTGCACTGAATCAAAGATGAGATGTTTTCCCAAGCAAAGCTACCAGCTAGAAAGTGAATATTATGTTATGAATATGACTCCTTTATGTGTGGCAGGCTTAATGTATACAATGAGTGTTGGGAGTTAAGCGCTTTGAATGGTGATTAGCTCTTTTATAAATGATTGGTAAGTTAGAGTTATATTTAGGAGAATGTACTTTTGTTGGAGTAGATTAGCTACATAGCCAGTTTTGCCTTCATCATCCCCGTTAACCTCCTTCACTCTATCACCATCTGCTATAGAATGAGTGGTACACAAAATTTCCATTTCTAGATGTTGAACCCTTAGGTTTTTATTGGGTATTTTATATATTTATATTTCAAGAATTATCCCCTTTCCCAGTTTCACCTATGGAAACCAGCTATCCTATCCTCCCTTCCCCAGTCTCACCCACTACCACCTTACTATCCTGGCATTCCCCTACACTGGGGCATCAAGCCTTCACAGGACCAAGCATCTCTCCTCCAATTGATGTCTGACAAGGTCATACTCTGCTACATATGCATCTGGAGCCATGGGTCTCTCCATGTGTACTCTTTGGTTGGTGGTTTAGTCCTTGGGAGCTCTGGAGAGTCTGGCTAGTTGATATTCCAATGGGGTTGCAAAACCCTTCAGCTCCTTCAGTCCTTACTCTAATTCCTCCATTGTGGATCTTGTGCTCAGTCCAATGGTTGGCTGCAAGTATCTGCCACTATTTGTGAGGCTCGGGCCGAGCCTCTCAAGAGACAGCTGGCTATACCAGGCTCCTGTCAGCAAGCACTTCTTGGCATCCACAATAGTGCCTAGATTTGGCGTCTGTATGTGGCATGGATCCCAAGGTGGGACAGTCTGTGGAGGGCCTTTCCTTCAGTCTCTGCTCCACATTTTGTCTCTGTATTTCCTCCCGTGAGTATTTTGTTTCCCCTTCTAAGAAGGACCTAAGCATCCATACTTTGGTCTTCCTTCTTCTTGAGCTTTATGTGGTCTGTGAATTGTATCTTGGGTATCCCAAGCTTTTGGAACAATATCTACTTGTCAGCGAGTGCATAACATGTGTGTTCTTTTGTGACTGGGTTACCTTACTCAGCATGATATTTTCTAGTTTCATCCATTTGCCTAAGAATTTCACGAAGTCATTGTTTTTAATAGCTGAGTAGTACTCCATTGTGTAAATATACCACATTTTCTGCATCCATTCTTTTATTGAGGGACATCTGGCCTCTTTCCAACTTCTGGCTATTATAAATAAGGCTTCTGTGAACATAGAGGAGCATGTATCCTTGTTATATATTGGAGCATCTGCCCAGGTATATGCCCGGGAGTGGTATAGCTGGATCCTCATGTAGTCCAATTTATTCCTTTATGAATATCAATGCAAAAATCCTCAATAAAATTCTCTAAAACCAAATTCAAAAACACATCAAAAATAATCATTCATGACAATCAAGTAGGCTTCACCCAAGGGATGCAGGAATGGTTTAATATGTGGAAATTCATCAACGTAATCCACTATATAAACAACTCAAAAAAAAAACCATATGATCATCTCATTGGATACTGAAAAAGCATTTGACAAAATTCAACATTCTTTCATGGTAAAAGTCTTGGAAAGACCAGGAATTCAAGGCCCGTACATAACCATACTAAAACAATATACAGCAAACCAGTAGCCAACATCGAACTAAATGGAAAGAAAGTTGAAGCAATTCCACTAAAAACAGGGACTAGACAAGGCACTGCATACTCTCTCCCTCCCTATTCAATATAGTACTCAAAGTCCTAGCCAGAGCAATTAGAGAACAAAAGGAGGTCAAAGGGATACAAATTGGAAAGGAAGAATTCAAAACATCACTATTTGCAGATGGTATGATAGTATATTTAAGTGACTCCCAAAATTCCACCAGAGAGCTCCTAAACCTGATAAACAACTTCAGCCAAGTGGCTGGATATAAAATTAACTGAAACAAATCAGTAGCCTTCTCTACTCAAAGGATAAACAGGCTGAGAAAGAAATTAGGGAAACAATACCCTTTGCAGTAGTCACAAATAACATAAAACATCTTGCTGTGACACTAACCAAGCAAGTGAAAGATCTATATGACAAGAACTTCAAGTTTCTGAAGAAAGAATGCAAAGAAGAACTCAGTAGATGGAAAGATCTATCATACTCATGAATTGGCAGGATAGTAAAAATGGCTATCTTTCCAAAAGCAATCTACAGATTCAGTTCAATCCCCATCAAAATTCCAACTCAGTTCTTCACAATGTCAGAAAGAGCAATTTGCAAATTCATTTGGAATAACAGAAAAAAGGATAGCAAAAACTATTCTCAACCATTAAAGAACTTCTGGGAGAATGATCATCTCTGACTTGAAGCTGCACTATAGAACAATAGTGATAAAAACTGCATGGTATTGGTACAGAGACAAGAAGGTAGATCAATGGGATAGAATTGACCCAGAAATAAACCCACATATCTATGGTTACTTGATCTTTGACAGAGGAGCTAAAACCATCTAGTGGAAAAAAGACAGTATTTTCAATGAATGGTGCTGGTTCAACTGGCAGTTAATATGTAGAACAATCCAAATTGATCCATTCTTATCTCTTGATACAAAGTTCAAGTCTAAGTGGATCAAGGACCTCCACATAAAACCAGGTATACTGAAACTAATAGTAGAAAAAGCGGGGAAAAGATTCAAACACATGGGCACGGGGGGAAATTTCCTGAACAGAACACCAATGGCTTATGCTCCAAGATCAATAATAGACAAATGGGACCTCATAAAATTTCAAAGCTTCTATAAGACAAAGGGCACTGTGTCAATAGGATAAAATGGCAACCAACAGATTGGGAAAAGATCTTTACCAATCCTACATCTAATAGATGTAGCCTCTATAGAGGGCTAATAAACAATATATACAAAGAACTCAAGAAGTTATATTGCAGAGAATCAAATAACTCTATTAAAATGGAGTACAGAGCTAAACAAAGAATTCTCAACTGAGGATCAACTTGACATTACACCGCACACAAGTCAGATTAGCTAAGATTAAAAACTAAGGTGACAGTAGATGCTGGTGAGGATGCATAAAAAGAGGAACACTCCTCCATTTTTGGTGAGATTGCAAGATGGTACAAACAATCTGGAAATCAGTGTGTACGTTCCTCAGAACCCTCGGTTTTTAATTTCTCATTGTATTCTCCAGAGCCTGGAGAAATAAATTTATTATTTTTTCTTATAAATTACCTAATTTAAGGTATTCTTTCATCACAATCCAATAACAATGGGTAAAATATGTGATTTAATCCTAGTTTACACTCATTTGGAAACCCTCTCCATTTCTACTGATTTATATTGATAAACACAGGTTTATATTGATAAACATAGCTATGGAATGAAATGCTCATACATGTTTACAATTCTAGTTTCCAGGTAGAATTTTCTGGGTGACCTTAAAAATGATGATTAACCACTATAATTGCCAGTCATTAAAACATAAAGCTTTTAATGCGTATTTATATTGATTGATTTTAACTAAGGATAATGAAATAAAAAGCATATACTATACATGCATTACACAAAGCAAAAGACACAAAATGTTATACTAAGATTAAATAAGTGGGAGTGATGAAGACTGACCCTAAGTGCCTTATATTCAACATCATTTATAGTTTGACATTTTGTTTTGTTGTAATTTTATTCTCTCTTTCCTCCCTTAGAATATCTTTTCTTGAAACAATATTTTACTTGAATTTTGATCTAAAGCAAGTCTGGTTAAAACCAAATGGGTGTTGAGAGTCTATGGAGTAGCTAACAATGGATCCTAAAATATAGTGACTTATGGATTGCAACTGAGTTGTTGGTTGAAAATAAATTTCTTACATGCAGGAACAGTAAGAACTGTCTTCTTTCTGTAATCCATGGTACCCTGGGTGATATGCTGTTCATAGTTTAAGGCCTACTAGAAATTGACAAAAAATTACATTTGGATTTTTCAGTTTTCCATAGGACCTCTGTGTTAACATAAATTTTGCCACACTTGATTTTGATTGAAACTGACAGGCCTCTTTGTCTAATTTTTCTTATTGTTTCCTAGATCTAAGAATCAGAAAAATAATACTTTCAGCTTTTCTTCACTCTTACTCACCTTTCCTAACAAATCAAAGATAAACATTAGGTATGTTTCTATTCCCTGCTGACATTCACCCACATACAGAGAAGTTTCCTCTAGGACTATAGCTCAACATCAATAGAGTGTGTCATCCATAGCATATTCAGTAGAATTGCTCCTACAGATTTCTTACAATTCTGTGTGTGCACTACTTTTAAGGATGGCAATATAACCTCTAGTATAGTGGACATGTTTGAGGCATCCTCATACTCATGTAGGCATTCATCACGAAGTCTTAAGCTACAGAATAGAAGACAGTCCTGCCACACTTTCCCTGTAAAAATTTCACCATGATTTTCCATCTTGTCAGACATCTTTGCCTTAATTTTGTATTTTTTCAACCATAGGAAAAATGATGTAACTGTCACTCCACTGAGAAGCCATGTTATTTCATAAGACATAGCTTATGGTAGATTTATCTCTGATGTTCCTACACATCCATTTGCAGAAAACTTAGTCTAAGCTGCATGAATTATTACACACAAGTGCCATACAACTACTTTTCCAAACTCTTTAATTCTTTCATATCTGAGACTGATCACCAACCTATTGTGTTATTTTTCTTGGGACTATATGAGAAAAATGTCCAATCATGTCACATAGGGCACTGATGACACACCAAATAGTCAAGCCTAGTTTAGTGAACCAATTAGTTTTTGTGGAATTGCTTAAAGTAAGTGACACAAGTGTCTGCAACTCAAAGGCAGCTATATCAGCAAAATATTCTGCCACAGCATAGGATGGCTAAGGAAAAGTACATTAGCAGATCCTTCCCAGCAGTCATGCTTCTATCTCTTACTCTGGTGCTGTCAAAGATAGTGTGCAGATGTAGCAGAATTATAAAAAGCTGAAGGGACAAGGAGAAGTATGTTGTTGAACTATCAGTCATGGTTCTGATTACACTCCTCTGTTTTTGAGGAAACAGTAGTGACTAGTCTTAGAACAATTTTGTTCAGGTGATCATAGCTGCTTTGATTTCAAGGTGATAATAGTTACATTGTGCTCAGGGGAAATAGTTTCACCACAAACCAATTGTTTCTTAAAAGATACTTTAGATGCCAGTTGATCCTAGCCATGCATTTCTCAGATATTCAAATATATGTGGCCAGTCTGTGAGGTTGTCTTACTAATAACGTTTGTATGAAATACGTGGAGAAACTTGCTAAGAAAGATTCAGTACATGGATCACCAAGTGAAAATTTTTGGTTTATCCATAAAAGTTCAGATGATGAGGAGAGTTTCTAAACATAGTGTGTGATAATTTTCACTTGAAAAGCACCAAGTTTTTCATTAAAGCTAATACAAAGGCATCATATTTAGAGACTTAAAGAACTCCCAATTATAGGTTTGGACTGCAAACACTTCCCAGATGATTGTTATAAGCAGTATTTGCTGTCATCCTCCCAAGTGGATAGATTCAGCACAGAGAAGGCTGTTGGAGTAACAAAGAAAATTGATAAACCTCATGAGGCTAGAGACGGTAACAGCAAATATTTATAAATGAGTTTGGAAGTTTATTTCAACCTCTTTTAAAAATAAATCTATTTATTTATTTATTTATTTATTTATTTGCATCCTTACTCCCTGCTGGTCACCCCTCCCACAATCTTTCCCCCATTCACTCTCCCCTTCTCCTCTGAGCATGTGGGAGCACCTTGGATATCCTCCCACCCTGGCCATTAGAATAAATAGAAATCTGCCACTGATTGGGTGGGGTGCTAGATGGTAGGGGGCATCTCCAAGAAGAGAGGGAGACGTGGGATAGAGTAGGTGCACACGAATTAATGGAAGTATCTTTAGCTGTGACTCACAGCATTGGGGATATGGAACTTGAAGAGGCCATCTCCTGTGGCCAGGCAGGAACCCCCCATGGAGTGATAAGGACACCAACCTTCCCACAAAACTTTCCACCCAAAACTTATCCTGTCTACAGAGACTGAGGGAATGGCCAACCAATAACCAGTCCATCATGAGACCCATCCCATGGGCAAGCACCAATCTCTGACACTATTAATGATATTGTTATGCTTGCAGACAGGAGTTTTGCATGGCTGTACTCTGAGAGACTCTGCCCACCAACTGACTCAGACAGATGCAGACATCTACAACCAAACAGAGGATGTAGCTTGGAAATTCTTACGGAGGAATAGGGGGAAGGATTGCAGTCCCTAGGGGGATAGGCTCTCCACAGAAAGACACACAGAATCAACTAATTTGGACCCTTGGGGTTCTCAGAGATTGAACCACCAACGAAAGAACATATACAGACTGGGCCTAGGCCTCCCCTAATATTTGTAGTAGATGTGCAGTTTGGTCTTCATATGAGTCAAAAAAAAAAAACTGGAGTAGGAGTTATTACAAAAGTTGTTGCCTGTATGTGGGATGTTCTAGCTGGGCTGCCTTGTCTATCCCAGTGGGAAAGGAAGTACCTAACTTCACAGAAACTTATTTCAACATTTTGTATGTATGTAAGCAGGGAGTGGCAGTATATTTAAGTGGATATGAGCTTAAAAATCAAGATGTTATAATCCATGTATTGGTAAGAAGGTGAATCTAGGAGAAGAAATAGTATAGCCAGCACAATCAAACTATGGAATATTGTCTTCCTGGGACTCATAATCTGTTTTATTTAAGATGGAGACATATAGAGATAAAATACATAATAGATGTTTAAGAAGCAAATCCTGAAGAGGTATAAATAAGTTTCACATATTTTAGACCAAATTTTGACCACATAATTATACCTAACTGTGAGAGAAACTATAGAATACAGAATAATTGTGTGATCACATGGGTAAATAGTTTCATTTGGTAGAAAGCAATCCAATGCTCCCTGTAACATTATCCTTAACAGTTTCCACGTGCCATCTAGGTTAATCATTATATAACCTTTATAATGAGTGTGAAACCACTTCCCCCATATAATAGTTGATGAAGTTGGGAAGATTCAAAACCAATAAACCAAGACCATTTAGCTAATATATCACAAACTTGAGATTTAAGCCAAGAAACCAGGGTCAATTCTAAAATGTAGGGTTTATCTTATTCAACATTTTTAGAGTTAGTTTGATTGTTTCTATAAAAGTATTTCTGGGATTTTAATAGAAATTGCATGAAACCTATAGATAAATTAAAAGAATTGACATCTTTATTATTTAGATA
>JADRCD010043516.1:4531-17773 GCA_019843815.1 Montemys delectorum | reverse complement strand
TTAAATATCTGATTTGCAATTACTAAGAATAAGAATTGCAACGCCATAGGAGGAACAACAGTATGAACTTAATCAGTACCCAGGGACTAAACCATCAACCAAAGAGTACACATGGAGGGACTCATGGCTCCAGCTGCATATGTAGCAGAGGATGGTCAAGTCGGTCATCAATGGGAGGAGAGGCCCTTGGTCCTGTGAAGGCTCTATGTCCCAGTGTAGGGGAATGCTAGGGCCAGGAAGTGGGAGAGGGTGGGTTGGTGAGCAGGGGGAGAGGGGAGGGAATAGGGGGTATTTTGGAGGGGAAACCAGGAAAAGGGAGAACATTTGAAATGTAAATAAAGAAAATATCTAATAAAAATAAAGAATGCCCGTGGTCGATGAGGGTACCTAGAAATTGATAGAATAGTGTGCTTCTTGAGAGGAGTGTAATCTGAGATAACCTCTTAAGAGATGATTTAGCAGCATGGAGAAAATGACTCTTTGATGCTCTGCATACCTACCAGTACCACCCTTAAGAATCCATTAGACTTCAAGTGTTTTTGTCATAGCATTAATCATAATAGTGAAAAGTGGCTGTCAGGAAACTGTCTAGTGGTAGGATGCTTGCTAAATAAATGATAATTGACTCTCTGCAATCATGTAAAGCCTTGTTGTAAACTCTGGAGATGTGGCATAGTTGTAATGCTCTTGCTTAGTATTCACAAGGCTTTGCCTTCAGTCCCCTTCCTTCCCAAAAAGTATTATAAGATGGTATGTTCCCATGCTGTTCAGAAAGGAAACAATGAGTATTTGTCATTTGGGAATTTCTGAAAACAGCATATAAAGTATACACACAGACTTAAAGCTCTGTACTTGTATGGAATGATCTCAGCATTGTATTGTAAGTGGAAGGGAAACTAAATACATACAGTTATGTGCTTACTACTATTGGGATAAAATTAAAAGAATCAGATGAAAGTATATGAAGAATATACCTCATGGAGAATGAATAGGGAACTGGTAACTACACTGTCTCCAGAGAGAATAACAGTATTTTGAAGATGGTAGAAAGATGAAGAGTACAAATACATGGTTATTTAAAAGGTTTTTAAATTGCAAAAGTTTTTTTTCATAAAATGAAAAGAATGGGATATAAAAACATGTATATATCATGAGCCGGGTATTATAGAAGGAAGACTATATATGGTATTCACAAACAGCTAGAACACTTCCCACCAAGAGGACTATAATTGTGAGATTGTGGGTGTTTTTTTAATTAAGTTATTTATTTACTTTACATCCCCTACTGATGCTTCCCCTCTATCCTCTCCTTCTGTCCCTCCCTCTCACCTCCCTCCTTCTCCTCAGAAAAAGGGAGGCCTCCCATGGATATTAACCAGCCCTAGTTTATCAAGTTTCAGTAAGACTAGGCATATCCTCTATTGAAGCTAGATAGGGCAGACCAGTTAGGGAAAAGGGTTCCAAAGGCAGGCAGTATATTTAGAGGCAGCCCCTGCTCCTGTTTTAGGAGTTCCACACAAAGACCCAGCTGCACAACTGTTACATATATGCAGAGGTCCTAGATCCATTCCATACATACTCTCTGGTTGTCAGTTCAGTCTCTGTGAGCTCCTATGGGCTCAGGTTAGTAGATTCTATAGGTTTCCTTGTGATGTCCTTGACCACTCTGGCTTCTTCAATCCCTCTGCTCCCTCTTCCACAGGATTCCCCAAGGTCCACTTAATGTTTGGCTATGGGTCTCTGCATCAATTGCTAGGTGAAGCCTCTCTGATGACAATTATGCTAGGCAGAGTATCATTAAAAGTGTCAGGGCTTGGCTCTCTCCCATGGCATGGGTCTCAGGCTGGGCCAATCATTGTTTAGCTCTTCCCACAAATTCTGCTTCATCATCTATTCCCTGCACATCTTGTAGGCAGCACAAATTTTGGGTCTGCAGCCCTAAGTTGGTCATATCCCTCGTAGGGAGAGGGATATGAAAAGGGAAGGGGGAGAGAAGTGAAGGAAAGGATTGAGAAAGAGAGGAGGTGTGTGGGGAGGGGAAAATCTCACCACTTAGGGATTTGGGGAGACTGAGGCAGAAAGCTCATATATCACCAAGGCTCTGTATGAAAAGTTTTTTTTTATACCTCCTTGTTTTAATCATAACCTCCTGTCATATTATTCTGCTTCTAAGAATATGAGTCAGAGTGAACTGTCTTCCATTTTCATGAAGTAGAACCTCAATAAGCATTCATTTTGTCCTGGCTCTATTGCTTGTCATTACAACTGCAGGATTTACCCACTTGGTTGTATGTGTCAGTAATGTGCTCATGTTGTGGACTGGGAATGTTGCATAATATTTACCACACTTGTTATAGGTAGTCTATTGACAGGCTATTCCAGTTTGGGGCTATTAAAGATAGTATTGCAGTGAACAAGCACGCATTGTCTTGGTAAGTGTTTACACACTTTGGGATGAATTGATGGGCTACACAGTAGGCCGATGTTCATGCATAGCATCTATATTTCCAAATAAATTTTCAGATACTTAAAAAAAAAACAAATTATGGGTCTAAGGTTCTGTGACTGGGTTGGTGTCCCAGTCCCTCTATTGGATGTCTTGCCTGGTTCCAGGAGATGGTCAGTTCAGGTTCTGTGTCCCCCAATGCTCAGAGTCTTAGCTAGAGTCAACATCATAGATTCCTGGGAGTTTCCATTTTCCTAGGTTTCCATCATTTCAGAGATGCCTCCAAAATCCAGCTGTCTCTCCCATTACTCTCTCCTCCATCCTCCTCCAACCTGATTCTTTCCAATTCCCATCCTCTTCCCCTCCCTTCCCTCCAGCCACTCCAATGGTGATTTTGATGGTTTTTGTTTTTTTTCCTGAGGTATTGTTGCTAGGTATTTTGGAGTAACCACATATTTCTCTTCTAGGAAGTAAAGATAAGACTTTTGGTAGAGTTTAACTTCAACTTTGTTCTTTCCTTTCCTAAACTTTTATTTCCCAAGAATTTACTGAAGTTGGACCCAGCTGACAGATACT
The DNA here is from genome assembly GCA_019843815.1 of Montemys delectorum. Lineage (NCBI taxonomy): Eukaryota > Metazoa > Chordata > Mammalia > Rodentia > Muridae > Montemys > Montemys delectorum. The sequence goes on along the minus strand of JADRCD010043516.1, from coordinate 14,751 downwards.
TGACAGAGCAGTGTTTGAATCACCCTACATTTCAGACCCAGAGACTTTTGGACCGGTCTCCTTCAAGGTCAACAAAAAGGAAACCTTATCATGTGGAAAGCAGCACACTGTCTAATAGGTAAATATTCCTTCCCTTCTAAGGAAATACAAATGCAGGTGTGGTCACAGAAGTGGGTGGAGGAGGCGGCTGCTAAAATTATGCAATTAAAGAAAAGAAGGAAAGCCCTCATTATTCAAAAATATCTTCCTCATGCTTATTATATGATTCAGAACTATAATGAGTTGTGTGGGACTCTTAAAGACTTTATTATTTAACAAGTATATGATGAAAACCTATGTATTCCCTTGGAAAGGTAGCATTGAGCTAGCAACTCTGGAAGTTTCCAGCATCACAGACAGCATTAAGACCTAGCTGATTTGTGTAAATGACTAGAGGAAGAGGGTTCCTGGAAGGAAAAAAAGACCCTGAATGTGTATGTGGGGAACTGAGCCAAGGCAGCCTTTTTAGAAGTGTTTTGTGATTTTATTGCTCTTCCCAATCATTGAGTTGAGAAATGACTTTTTTTGTTTATAAAAATAAGCATAGGGAAATAGTGGTCAGCAATTAAAAGTAGTGCATTTTAAACTAGCATAATATTTTTGAGCATAATATTTTAAAATATTTGTTTCTTGCCTGAGCATAACTATAATCCTAGCATTGAAAAACTCATTGGGTAGTCAAACAGGCTTCAGGATTTACTCAGTTTCTCCTGCCAATCATAGGCCCATCAACACATCTGGCTGAAAACTTTCCTTGAATCAATCACTCAATCTCTGTCTCTGTCTCTGTCTCTCTGTCTCTGTCTCTCTCTCTCTCTCTCTCTTTCCCTCTCTCTCCCTCCATCCTTTCCCCCCCCCTTCCTTTTACCCTTCTCCTTCCTCCTCCCCTCTATTGGATCAGTCAGATGGCCTTCCGTGTCCTCACATTCCCCAATTCTATTGCTACGTTTACAGGAAAATGGTGTTCCTTCATCTTCCAGAGCACAGCTTTGGCATCTGAGGATTTTTATATATGGAATGTAGAAATAGTTTATTTCACTGAGGAAATGAAAAGCAATGAAGCTTTTAAAAGTTTAATACTACCCCCTCACACACATACACACACACACACACACACACACACACACACACACACACACACAATCTCCCCTTCTGTATGTGGAAAATTATTCTTAATAGATTTGAATTTTGAAAGGTCAAGACCTAGCACTTTTCTCCTGGAAGAGCATCCATAAATTAGAAGAGTTAGTCCCATATTGGCTTTGCTTAGCTGCAGAAATGCCTGCTGCTTGTTATGGCACAGCTTCTAGCCGTTCTTGGCTGGTGTGTTCTCTGTTCACATCCACAAGATTTTAGTATACCAAGCCATGAAGTAACTCTCATCATGTGCTTGTTCCTTAGCACTTGGCTGGTTGACATTTTTCTCATATCTTTGCTGGGGTTACACCCAGCTTGGTTTTGGGGGTTTTAGGCTTCCTTCTACTTGAATTTCTACATGACTTCTCTAATTTAGCTTTACAAAGTAAAGTATCCTAATGCTGTAAAGTTTGGTAAAAGCAGTGATAAATCTGTGAGTTGTACTGTAGTCATCAGTGATATAACCTGTAGTCTGAAAGGAGGCCTATGGTGAGTCTTATAGATACTAACTTGACAGGAATTGTGAGTAAATAAAAATTTCTGGAAGGATTCAGTTTTAGGCCTTGGTGATATTCTGAATATATCAAAGGGAAAGTCCTACGTGTTTTTATCTTTTAGTAATCTTATGTCAGCTGAGGCCTTTCCTCCCGCTGTTGCCTGTGTCCTGTATTTACTCCACAGAAGCCTATCTTGCCAGGGGTGTAAATTCTAGCTGGTGTCTCGCCACAGGGCTTCTAAGACAATTTTTATATGTTCACAGTACCATATCTTTTGGTTCCCACTCCTATACATTGCCTCTGGAGAGTGCACTGTCACCCCACATCATTTTCTATCTAGAAGCCAATGAACTCAGTCATTACCGAGTCCCCTGCTTGTCACCTTCAGGCTCCTTTGAGGTTCCTTTCATGTGCATGGTGTGATGCCATTTTGACTGTTCTGGTCTTCTCAGTGGTCCCGCTTTACCACTTGCCATATATAAATATAGTTTTGTGCCTGTCTGCATTTGCTTGTTTGTTTGTGGAATGTTCTAGTCTGGCCTTGCCCTCTTCTTGTAGTTATCCTTCAGCCTCTAGCTGAATTATCCTTCAGCTGGGATTATAGGGTTCTGTCACCATGCCTGGCTATTTTCACTTTTAAACTTATTTTAAGTACACATATTAACTGCCTATCCATTTATCCACTTTTAAACTTATTTTAAGTACACATATTAACTGCCTATCCATTTATCCACTTTTAAACTTATTTTAAGTACACATATTAGCTGCCTATCCATTTATCTACTCTGCCAACCATATGAGAGTGGTTCTTAGCCATAGAGGCTAATGTAGACTACATGAGGCCCTGTCTCTAAAACAAGCAAGTGATTGAGTAGCAGTCTAACGCAGATTCTTTGCAGTTGTATGTCAGAGATCTATGAAATTTTCAGGGCTGCTTTTTATTGTGCTTTGGCAGAGCTCCAATGTGACGATAATGTGATGCCCTTTCTACATAGGAATTATTGTATGGCTAAATCTCAGTAGCTTGTAATCACTCCTGAGATGGGAACACAGAGAGTAACTGCTTAGGATATACATAAATACATACTTATATACATGTGTACATACGTGTGATGAATCTGGACCTTTAACAGCAGTTTCTTCCTTAACTTTATAGCTTCCTTTCGCTTATATTGCTGTGACTATATACGATCACAGTAGGTTTGTGTAGCAGTAATTCTAATGATTCTAGAAGCTCCAGCAACTTTCTTCACTGTTTCTGTCCCTTCCTGGTCCTTATTTATGGTTAAAGCATTTCTGTCATTGCTATACCTGCATCTGCAGAGGAAAGGGAGAAAATATGATTTCAGGGAAAACTAGAGTTTGGTACAAGGAGCCCTGTGGAAGAATTGAACTAAGACCTGAGTCAGGGTTATGGTCAGGAAGAAACAGGAAAGTCTGTCTCCACCCACCCACCCCCAACCTTTTTCTCCCTTTTCCTGTGGTATTTCTTTCTCCAGCTCAGCTCTACCAGAAGATAGCCAGCTAGGAACCCGAGGGACATAGTCTCCAATGGTCTTGAGGCCCAGGAATGGAGAGAATATTGAGAATAGCCAACGTATTTACTCAGATCTATCTATGCGTATGATTATATATCATAATTGGGTTTTCAAAAAGTACTAAAATGCTTTGGTTGCCAAGATGTAAATAATCAGGCAACTCTGATGCCTTTGGGGTACATAGACTGGCTGTATACTGTTGTTGGATGGAGAGCACTGCTGAGCCATTCTAACATTAGAGCAGGTGGAGCTCAGAAAAAGGTTGTTGTCTACAAGCAGGATCTTGTCAGTTTTAACCATAGTCAGCCCTAGTTACATCTATCTTAAAGCAAGGTATCCAGAGTCTAGCTCCTAAGTAATTCATGATCTCTTTATACAGGTAACCAATCTTAAGGAGAAAAAACAGCTGGGCTGAAGAAATAGCTCAGCTGTTAAGGGCTAGGTTCAAAAATCAAAAACATAATTTATTTCTTAGCCAATTAAGGAAATGTCCACTAGTTATCTAGATAGGACACACAGATGGATCATCCAGTAAGACCTAGCCACTTTTCTTTTAACTGCTACAAAAAGAACTTCTCCTTCACCTGAACACTAGATTCTCTCTGTCAAGGAGCTTGCCCAGTATATCCTTTATAATATATCTCAACAAACCACCCTTTCTTTCCACCTCCTACTGTGTATATATGTGTCTGATAAATTATTTTACCATTTCTGTATTAAGTCTCACAGACCCTGTCATGTATTCACTGCATTTTATTGATCTAGACATATGTTCTGTATATAATTTATCAAAACAAACATAATTTACCTTTGTAATTCCTTTCTAAATCTGGGTAAATGAGAAGGCATAGTTTTGTGGGTTGCCATTTTTATTCAATAGCAATAACAGCCCAAAAGAACTTTTCTTCCAACTAGTCTCTGATGGAAAAAAATCTTCAAATCAATCGATTTTAAACAGTATCAATACTTGCAATGTTTTCTAAATTCACAGTAAAAACAATTGGATAAATCATTCCCAACTTTGAAACCTATGTCAAACCACAATCTCATCCTTTGTTACAATAAGCTGTCTTTTCTAGAATGTCATTTTCTGCTTTCAAACTGAAGACAGGGTTTCTCTCTGGGTGACTATTTGTATATTACACTAGGTAGGAAATGAAGCTTCGAGTCCTAAAGAAGTGCTCAGTCACTTTGGAATAATGAAGTGTGAAATGAAGAAGTGACTAAAGTGTGCCTTTTACCAAGCAATTAGCACTTAAGACTCTGTGTTCCAGTATAGGATTCCTGTTTAGTTTACACAGAAATATCTAAACAGTTAGTGATGCATTTCTGTTTAATGTACAAGAAGCTATCTCAAGAGCCCAACGTAATTGCCACTTCTCTAAAGCATAAACACAGATCATCATGTTTTTCAACAAACCTCACTAGTCAGTTCACATTTCTCTCGGAGTGTCATTTTCTTTACATCACTAGAATTTTCCCTCATTGACTCTACAGGCTAAAGAGATGTTGGCATGTGTATATAATAACTACTGTGAGTGTATATCTGAAGCAGCCTACAGGTTTTATAAAGAATTTGAAGTTCAAGGAACACAGTAACCTTCGAATCTAAGTGTTGCCTCCTGATATTCAAACAGAAAAGGGGATTTCAGCAGTCTGCTAGCTCTCTTACTCGTACTAGCTATTCTGTACCAGGCAGTCATAGCCAAAGCATACTTTACCTGACTCTGCATCAGCGACTGTGTTGGCAGCCAGCAAGTTAGACAAGCGTTTAAGGATGCCAAAACAGCTTCATCAGGAAGTGATTTATCTCATTCAGTGACTTAGTCTGAAAAACGTGTCTGTTATTGATAGGGACACATTTGAGATAGCGATTTTAGTCATTTGAGTTCCCTGCTTTTTCCCCTCTTTAGAAAAATCAATCTCTCTCTCTCTCTCTCTCTCTCTCTCTCTCTCTCTCTCTCTCTCTCCCTCTCTCTCCCCCTCTCATTTAATCAAAACACTGCTATTATCTTCTCATCCTTTTATTCCTCCCAACAAATCTCTTCTTCCCAAGTCCCTGTCTGACTCTGATGACATGTGTGTGTGCCCAGCCTAATGCATATAACTAGGATTTCCTTCAGAAACATGGAAGGGGTTGTTGAGTGGGAGCAATGTATCAGTGGCTACACCACCAAAGAGTATGACTACCTCTCTCTCTCCCTCCAACTTTTAAGTGTCTATATAGCTCCTGTGGGAGGGTAGGGCCTTGAGTCTCCTGCATTCAGGATGGAGTGTTAATGGGCCCAGTTTTGTGCAGGGAACCACTCCTACAGTGAAGATAACAACCATGTCAGATCCAGAAAACAGCAGCCCTTCCCATTCTCCAGCTCTTAAATTCTTTTCACTCCTTCCTTCCCTGAGCCATGCAGGTATTTTAAGTATGGTCTCTTTTAATTTACTGTGGATTTGTTTATCTCTTTTAAATATTATACTGTTTGCCTCCTATTGAAGGGAACTGATCTGCATCTTTTGTTTTAACCATAGGAACCAATCCACCAAGGGTGCTGCTTTACAGACTCACCACAGATCCAATAGCAAGGACATTCAGAACTTAAGTGTGGGTCTGCCCAGGGCTGAGGAAGGCCTGCCTGCAAATGAAAGCTTCCTAAATGGAAACCTTGCTGGAGCAACTCTCAGTCCAATGCACACCAAAACCTACCAAGCAAGTACCCAGCCTGGGTCCTCCAGCAAAGATCTCACAAACAACAACATACCACACCTTCTCAGTCCAAAAGAAACCAAGTCCAAAACAGAATTTGACTTCAATATTGACCCAAAGCCTTCAGAAGGTCCAGGCACAAAGTACCTCAAGTCCAGCACCAGATCTCAGCAGAACAGGCACTCATTCATGGAAAGCTCCCAGAGCAAAGCTGGGACCCTGCAGCCTAGTGAGAAGCAGAGTCGGCACAGCTATATTGACACCATCCCCCAGTCCTCCAGGAGTCCATCCTACAGGACAAAGGCCAAAAGCCATGGGGCGTTGAGTGACTCCAAGTCTGTGAGCAACCTTTCAGAAGCCAGAGCCCAAATCACAGAGACTAATACCAGTAGATACTTCCCATCCAGTTGTTTGGACTTGAACTCTCCTACCAGTCCAACCCCCACCAGGCACACGGATACGAGAACTTTGCTCAGCCCTTCTGGTAGAAATAATCGAAATGAGGGCACTCTGGACTCACGGCGAACCACCACCAGACACTCAAAAACCATGGAGGAGTTGAAGCTGCCTGAACACATGGATAGCAGCCATTCACATTCGCTGTCTGCACCTCATGAATCATTTTCTTATGGGCTAGGCTACACCAGCCCCTTCTCCTCTCAGCAGCGTCCTCACAGGCATTCCATGTATGTGACCCGGGACAAAGTGAGAGCTAAAGGCCTTGATGGAAGCTTGAGCATAGGGCAAGGGATGGCAGCCAGAGCCAACAGCTTGCAGCTCTTATCACCCCAGGTATCACTTGGTATTTTGATCTATCTATCTGCTTATCTTGGGAAAGTGTTACAAGGAATATTTATAAGGTTGCTATACAGTTCTCCTTACTACAATCAGCCTGACTGTCATTGGATAGTGAAGGAGATCACTCTTTGGATTATTTCTGTTAAAAATAATCATAATTTAGCTGTGTGTGGTGGCACAGACACAGGCATGTCCTAGCACGTGGGAAGCAGAGACAGGTAGATCTTTGTGAGTTCCAGGCTAGCCAGGGCTAAACAGTGAAACCCTGTTTCAAAAAGAATAATATTTGTAGTAATTTAATATTTGTAGTACTTTTTAAATATTCATTTTTGACATATTTTGATGACTGACCATGTATTGAAATTAGCAATATGGGTTAGCTGTTACTTATTTTAAAATTTGGGTTGTTTTTGTCTAGTCTTTCTAAACCACATATGTTGTAACTATTTTTCCTAATACTAAGTATTTTTTATTAATCATTTTATTTGTTTACATTTGAAATGATACCCCCCTTCCCAGTTACCCCTCCATAACTCCCCCATCCGATCCCTCCTCTCCCCCTTCCCTTTTCCCTCTATGAGGGTGCTCTCCCACCCATTCACCACTCTAGCATCCCCCATGCTGGGGCACCAAGCCTCTATAGGACCAAGGGCCTCCCCTCCCATTGATGCCAGACAAGGCCATCCTCTGCTACATATGTATCTGGATCTATGGATCCCTCCATGTGTACTCCTTGGTGGGTAGCCCAGTCCCCGGGTGCTACAGGTACTCCAGCCAGTCAATACCATTCTTCCTGTGGGGTTGCAATCCCCTTCAGCTCCTGCAGTCCTTCCCCTAGCTCTTCCATTGGGGTCCCAGGCCCAGTCTGGTGGTTGGCTGTGAGTATCTGCATCTGTATTGGTCGGGTGCTGGTAGAAGCTCTCGGGGAACAGCCATACCAGGATCCTGTCAGCAAGTGTTTCTAACACCAAGTATCTTAACTGAATTTAATTTTTTACAAGATTTTCGTAAACTAGGTAAGTTTAACTTCAGGCCAGAGTAAAGGATATTTGCCAGGTCTTTCATATTTTTAAAAGATTTTTAAAATTATGTATATATCTATGTTTTTAAGTATGAGCACACAAGTATAGGTACCTACAGAGGCCAAAGATACCACATACCTTTAGAGCTAGAGTTATAGGAAGTTGTGAGCTGCCTGACATGGGTTCTAGGAACCAAACACAGGTCCTCTGCAAGGGTAGTACATGCTTTTAACTGCTGAGTGGCCTCTCTGGCCCCTTGGGTTTCTTTTTTTTTAAGTAAGTAAGTATGTATGTATGTGTGTGTGTATGAATGACATGGTACAAGGGATATACATAGACATGCACATGGAAGGATAACTTTGTGGAGCTGGCTCAGTCCAGCCATCTTTATGTGGGTTTTAAGGATCTAACTCAGGTCATCAGGTTTACATGCTAAGCAGTTTACCTGCTAACCTACAAAATCATTAAGGCCTGCATTACTAGAGCACTAGCTATGAATAGGCATAGAGAACAGGGAGAGGTCACTGTGAGCAGGAACAGTCTGAAATGGCTTCAGTGTAGCTAACAACCTGACCTGTATAGACAGATGAAGAGTCACCACAAGAAGCCCTGATTGGAAAGATGAAATTAAAGTGTCCCTGCCATTATGAAGTATGTTAACTGAAAGGAGACACCTGGCAAAAACTGCTTTGTTCTAATACTGTAAACCTTGACACTGGTAGCCATGCAGAGGTGTGCTTGTGTGTTGAAAGAAAGATGGAAGCAATCCTGTCAGTCCAGCATAGGCCCTGTTGGAAGCTCCCAGAGGAGGGAGAATCTGAGCAGATCCTTGTGGGAAGAGTGAGATTTCACTTTGGGGGAGGAAAGTGATAGCAGCAGGAAAGAGGATTAAAAATAGTGAAAGTATTCTAGGAAGATGTGGTGTTACACGGATCCCAACTGGCTTCCCATTATTGGAATGAAAATGTAAGAGTTAAACAATTCTCACATGAGCTAAGGAGGGTATTCAGGATTGAGTGCCAGTATGAAAGCAGAGTGGATCCCAAGGACTGTGCAGGAGTAGGCACAACCGGACTTGCCAGTTGCACTGTTGAAGGATTTTTTTCCCAGAGTTTCTTTCCTAAGAGGTCTTTTTTGGAATTGGGATGGGGATTTTCTAAGCTCCATAATTCAACATTATCCCTCTTCGTTGAGACCCATAGGAGGTGGGTAGACTGCCCAACTTTCCCTAGCTGCCAGTTTAAGGTAGAACTGGGATTCTGAGGCAATCTACAGATCCCCAAGTATAAAATGGTGGCAAGATGGCCTGGTGCCTAGTTAAAGGTGAGGCAGGAGGTATTTGCTGGGGCTTTAAGTGAAATTATAGGAATGGTTGGAAGGAGTCCTGAGAACTCACTATAGAGATAAGAGAACCCAGAGTGTGTAGAAACACCTCTAGGACCTGCCCACTGCCTGTAGAAGGGAGTTGGAGATCAAAACCAAGCACATTGTTGTTGGCACTGAGACAAGTGTTAAAAGAAAAAAGGAAAGGCAGCCTCCCTTGGAAAATGGACAAATGACTTGCTCTCAGAGAATTCAGAAAATAAATATCTTTGAACACTGTAGTCCTAAACTAATTATAAACAATTACTGGAGCTTAGCACATATCCAGCTGTTACTTCAGTCCAGTTCAGGAGGTGCAGCGCCAAGCCTTAAGAAAGGCCACAATTAAAGGCTAGAAGGTGGCTGGAAGGCTTGAAAGAGCTGTGAGTAAACCGTGGTGCTCATTCTCATGGGAGGTATTGTAGCCACTTTCAAATTCATGGGACCGCTCACTGGGTTGAGTTTAAATGTAAATAACTCATTTCCTTTAAAAAAAAAAATCTTGTACTGGGCCTTTGTCAACAGTACAGGTGGCACCATAGAAAGAAGAAAGGCAGCACCAAATTAATTTCTTTCCAAAATTCTCTATTTTGGAAAGAAATAGTGAATAGTGATGGGGAGGAAGGTGGGGGAATACCAGATCTTATTTGAGTTTTTAAATTAAAACATTTTATATATACCACCTAGGCTTGAGATAATTTTTTGTGTATAATATGTAGATACTGAAAGCAGCCAGCTCCTAATTGTGTTCCTTAACCCTCCTAGCCCAGGGTAACAAATGTGATCTCCTTTTCTCCCTTGGATACTGTTAAGGACCCGCTGCTGTGCTGGGTTTATGACTCAGCCTACTTGAGAGGGAGCTAGGTAGTGGGAACATCTCTAGATATAAGCACCATCATAACCATACTGAAGCAATACATTGAATAGATAGATGAGCTACTGTCCTGGAGAAGATGAAGAGAACAAGCAGCACCATAGACTAGAGGAGTTGGGGACTCTTAAGACAAAAATCATTAACAGAGATTATTCTATTCCTCTTTGCATTCACAAAACACTTATTTTCATCTGAATCTACTGTGTAAGTCTCCTGGAAAAATACTTTTGCCTCTGCATATTTCCTTTCAGA
>JADRCD010043509.1:2674-15739 GCA_019843815.1 Montemys delectorum | reverse complement strand
AAAAAAAAAAAAATAAAAAAAATTAAACTTTAATTACAAGGCAGTCTTAGTAAGAGTTTCTATTGCTATGAAAAGACACCATGACTATACCAACTCTCATAAATTAAGGCATTTAATTGGGGCTGGCTTCCAGTTCAGAGGTTCAGTCCATTATCATCATGACAGGAAGCATGGCAGTGTGCAGGCAGACATGGTGCTGGAGAAGGAGCCGAGAGTTCTGTATCTGGATGAGCAGGAAGCAGGAAGAAAAATAAGCCAGTGGGCCTGACTCAAGCATCTGAAACCCCAGTGACACACTCCTTTCAACAAGGCCACACCATCTAATAGTGCCATTCCCTATGATCATATGGGGACATTTTTATTCAGACCACCACAAAGGCCACTGGAAGTTTTCAGTAAAACTATTGTGAAGTCTTCAGGCTGCTTCTTCCCACAAATGATCCAATTAGCTTCTGTCACTGTGTTAACAGGCCAATCCCTTTAACATATTCAAGTATATGTCTGGTCTTTCAATTTGTGAACTGGCAATACATTTATTCGATTTCATGATTAAAACAAGAGTATGGATTAAAATAGTAAAATCCAAGTTACAAATACCCAAACGGCTACTCCATATATTCACAATTAAACAACTTAGTAATGTAGCAAGTGAAATCAACAGGTTTAAATGGAGAAAAGGAAGATTCCAAACAAAACTTTGCAAATGAACAACTGAGAAATTTCCATGAACCTTAATTCCCTCTGCTCTGAATTGGAATAATAGCATCATCTACCTAGACCACACATGTAGTTTTGCTGTGGGGCACAGTTCCAACCCCAGTACAGCAAAAGTAGATAAACAAACAAATGAATGGATAATAGCATAGAATTCAGAACTACTGTGAGACTTTAAAAAACATTTATGTAGTTTATAGTCCCTCATAGGGCAAAGTAACGTTCTATATTGTTGTTATTACCAGATCTACCCAATACATCAATTCTAGCCACTATTTTAAGTTGAAGAAATCCTTGCCCAATATTTTTTTTCTGTTAGAGACTCATTATTTTACTAAAAATATTTCTGTCTGAGGTAAAACATATGAAATGTTTCACTGTCATCACTAGACAAGCTACTGGAAACAAAAGCAGTGTTAAAACAAAGATCTATGCCTGGCAGTGGTGGCGCATGCCTATAATCCCAGCACTTGGGAGGCAGAGGCAGGTGGATTTCTGAGTTCGAGGCCAGCCTGGTCTACAGAGTGAGTTCCAGGACAGCCAAGGCTACACAGAGAAACCTTGTCTCAAAAAGCAAAAACAAAAACAAGAAAACAAAAACAAAAAAAACAAACAAACAAAAACAAAGATGTATAGGAGACTGAAACAATGTTGACCTATTTAATCTTGTTCAAACTACATTTTGCATGGTTCAATAGCCAATGATCATGTCACAAATTAGTCCTCGTTGAGGAGCAAGGCTTTCTTGGTCTTGGGAGGCCATTAGTATCACAGCTAGAAACTTGAAGCCATTATACATGTCCTGTGATTTTATACATATATATGTGTATATTTTATAAATACACACCCACACCCCACACCCCCACACACACAGTTGGCTATAACAAAGGATTGATTTAAAATGTCATAAAAAAAAATAGTGTCTCAATGAGCACCATAGTACTTGTATAACACTGTGAGCCTAAGAATACTCCAAAGAGTTTGACTTTTGTACTCCACCTTCCTCCAGCTATCACACAAACCTGCACAGTTCTCTTCTTGCCAATACTTTCTTTCTAAAGTTGTCAAAACCTAATGGTCAGGGCCTATTATTTGCTTTTCTATCACTTACTTTCTTCTTAGCACCTTGCAATCTGGCTATGAATTCAATTCGTAAAAATATCTTCTGCTATATGACCAGTGACTTCTTTACTCTCAAATCCAAAAACCAACAAATCCTAGTAATTCTCCATAATATTTAAAATTACCATAAAGTAGCATGATGAAACAAACAAACAAACAAACAAATGACAAATAAATGGTTGACTATTCCAGGACACAGTCTTGCATCAAAGACCTTGTGTTTCAAACAGCCCAGAGACACTGTTTTGGCCTCCACAACTAGAATGAGCCACCATGTCTTTAAATTCAGGGATTGTGTCTGCATTTCCAAACTTCTTACATTATTTTGAGACTCACATGATTGATAAAGGTAAAAGCAGAGGGGGAAGAAGGAAGGAAGGAAGAGAGAGAGAGAGAGAGAGAGAGAGAGAGAGAGAGAGAGAGAGAATTAAGTGAGAATATCTGTGAGTAGTTGTTTTCTGAAGTTTCTTTTCAACATATTACAATGATGTTGAAAGAAATAACATGAAGAGAAAGCCAAAACTTCTGGTTTGGAGCCTAGGTAAATGGCTTACCGGGTAAAGTACCTGTTGTATTAGCATGAGAACCTGACTTTGGAATCCCAGAACCTAAATAAAGGCCAAGCTTGGAAGCTATGTATCTAGAGCCCCAGTGTTTGTTGTGGGGTAGGAGACAGGAGAATCTCTGGAGTTTGATGTCCTGTCAATCTACCTGAACATAGGTTCAGTGTCAAAAGATAAGATGATAATATCTTCCAAATACTTGGGGATCATGGTGAAAGAGTGGGTGGAAAGACCTTAAGAGGTGGGAGTAATAGAAGACAAACTACAAGGAAACAGTGTTGTCCAGATACAGCAGGGAAGTTATACGTATGAACTCCTAGTGGTTGAAACATTATGCACAAGACCTGCTCAAACACAGACAAAACCCCACCCCTAACCTGAGGAATAAATGGCTAGGGCTGGGAGATAAAGAGTTAATTTTATCTAAACGAGCAACCTCAGATAAATTGGCCACACTCCAGTGGAAGGCCACACATCAAAAAATATATAGATGACACCAGCTGGACTTAGTAAGTTTAAAAACAAACTAACCAAAGAAAGAGTACACAAAATTGGGTAGGTAGGAGAGTGGGTTTGAATCTGGGATAAGTTGAGGATGCAAGGTGAATATAATCAAAACATATTGTACAAAATTCTTGAAAAATTGATAAAATGAGGGAAATAAATAACCATGATAATATTAATAACTATAACCACAATTGGAACAACAGGAAAAAATAGTAATAATGAGGTAGAAAGTGACAGAAAACACTCAACACTGATTTTTGTCTTCCGGATACATACATACCCACACATGGACCAGTACTACTAGCACATATACGAACATGTACGCATATAAAATGAACAAATAAAAATGAGACATCTGGTTATAAAAAGACATTCTAGAGTTCCTTTGCTACAGAGGTGGAGCTCTATAAATCTATCAAGCTACTAGACTCAAACCATGGTTCATAAATGTTTATAAGGAATTTATGACGGTAAGCACCCAATTGTCACAATTAGAAATTGCTCTCTGACCATCTACTATCTCTACCTATCTGATTTCTGAATATTGCTAGCTGTTGTGCTGAGAATGTGCTCTCTGTCACCTGTGTAATGACTGGGGCCCCTCCCTGCTTTATGTATTTATAATAGCTTTGATGCTATTCCTGGATTAGAGGTAACTTGACCTTGAATCTTATCTCCTCTTCTATTTATTTTACAATAGACACAGTCTGAGAAATCTGGATTCCTTAACATCAAACTCCACAGTAAGCAACTTTATAAGCATACTACAATTACTGAGAAAAGATTGAAATATCTATCAATGTGCTCATTTAAGTGGCCAAAAGTACAGTGAGGTGTAGGCAGTTTTCATTCTAATCTGCAGCCAGATTTGAAAACTCCCATTTTAGCTTCTGTTTCCATCCAAAATAACCATGAGCCCTAGTTAAGAAACTCTTCTACTACCCTCTCCTGGCACTAGACAATACTGCCTAGTATCACTTACAATGATGTCCTGAAACTATCAATTCAAATGTCAGCAAAATAACAATCCATTCATTTAGCATGTGTGTCGTAAATATTTATACTTTTCTAGTCAAAAAGAACTAGAATGTAGTTTATTTTCCCCACAGTTCACATATTAGTGGAAGAATAAGAGAGGAAGTGTATAATTATACCAGAGTAATAAATTATTTAATAAATGTGTAAATGAAATGTTATGAGAACACAGAACTGGAAGTGATTACCTATCTGCGCAGGTCACTATGGAGTTTCTGAAATGCACGAGTTTTAAACAATAAACTGAAGTTTGCCAATAAGATGAGAAAATAAATGCAACCCAAGCAAGGCCAAAAATGAAAGAAATTCTGAGGAAAGTATCCCATGGGCAAGCACCGATCCCTGACACTAGTAGTGATAATATGTTATGCTTGCAGAATATCCTCTGAGAGTTTCTACCATCAGCTGACTGAGACAGATGCAGAGAAACTCTAAGAGGGGGGACTGGGAGGGGGCAGAATTTGGGATGTAAATAAATAAATAGGAAAAATTAAGTGGTCTTTCAAATGAGCTCAATAAGCATTAAATATCAAATAAATAAAATGAATAAGTATAAATAAAATAAATTCTAAAAGTTAAATAACTCCTATATAAAATATCAAGGGCAATAAAACATTCCATGATTCTTCATGTTTTCATCAGCCTATTTTTCCTTTTCAGAAACAGTGATGGTAGAATTTTAAAGTATATTTTCCTTTCTATTCAAATCTTAGCAATTAACTTGTAAAATAAGGCAAAACAAAAATTATCTCAAGCCTAGGAATCAACTATGTTGATTTATTTAAATTACCAAAGACTTTCAACCCAGCAGAATATGCACATAAGCATTCTCTGTATTAAAACAAAAATGTTCTAATGCTATTAATGTGTTTTACATAGCTTTTTAAACATTTCATAAAACCATGGTAATATTCTATCTTCTCACAATTACTCAACTAGCCTGCTTTGCTCCATTTTTACTCATTTTCTAGAGGTAAGAGCAGATCTACAAAGGTATCCTCCAGGACCTGATTGTTATGGGTTTTTTGTAATTAGTTTATTTGTTTGTTTTATGACAATCCAAAGTGGTTTTTATAGTAAAGTTTATAGAAACCTTGAATTGAATAATCATTGTAAAATTTTAAGCATGCTCCTGGATGTGTTTTATATAGCTAATAAAAATTGCTGTTACGTATACAGCATATACTATTATGAGTAATTTCTTGGTATTTAAGGTGCAAATGTTGATGTTTCTGGACAAAATTATGAGAAATACTGAAGAACTGAGAACTTAGCTGAGCAATGCCAAACACTTAGGCAGGAAACAGTTAAGTGAATTTAGAACACAGGATGGAATTGTATCCTCTGAACAACCATGCCTTTGCTCAATAACAATAATATATCTATGACTTTATATCGAAAGAAAATAATTAAATACAAGAAAAACTTGTGCACAAAAATGCTTATTTTTTCATAAAAGCAGAGTGTGGGGAGAAAAGCTTAATATATAAGACAAATAGAGAAATGAGCCATTATAAAATCATTAAAAAAACATTAAAAAGGAATAAGCAATATTTATCTTTCTGTGTGTAGCTATTTCTTCTGACATAATGTTCACCCTCTTGGTGCATCAAACAGTACGTCAATCTCATTTAACATAATGTGTTCCAGTTCCACATATATTGGCACAAAAGATAGAGTTTCATTCTTTTTCATTCATTCACAGTTGAATAATTTTATATTGTACACAAGTTCTTACTCATATATGGAAGCTACAAATGTCAATTCCTAGAGATGGGGAGCATAACAGCGTTTCTGGAGATTAGAAAGAATAGGGAGAGGAGGAAAAGAGAGAATAAGACTGGGTGACTAGTACTATACACTATATAGTTACATAGAGGAATAAATTCTGGTGTGCTATAGCATAGTTACTTGAGTGTAATTATTGTCTAAGGATGTGGGAAAAAGGGGAGTCAACATTCACTCTTGGTTGGGCTGCAAACTGGTATAGCTACTCTGAAAATTAGTATGGCGAATTAGCAAAAAGTTAAACTAAATCTATCATATGACACAGCTATAGGCCCAAAGGACTCGACACACTACTCCACAGGTACTTGCTCAGGCAAGTTCACTGTCTATATTCACAGTAGCTAGGGAACAGAAACAATCCAAAATTTCATTCACTAATTAAATGAAGGGTGAAAATGTACTATATATACACTGTAGAATACTATTCATCTATAAAGAATGAAAGCATGAAATTTTCTGATAAAGTCATGGCACTAGGAAATGTGTCAAACAAAATAATCCAGACCTAGAAAGACAAATGCCACATATTCCCTCTTCTTTTAGGGTCCCCTAGAACTTTGCATTTGAATATGTAACCTGGAGTAACAATGGAAACCAGGAAAATAAAAAGGGACCATAGGTGAGAGAAAAGAAGTTCTAGAAAGCAATATAGTAGGACACAGGTACTACAAATAGGAAATGATAAAAGAAAGAAAGAAAGGAAGAAAGGAAGAAAAAAGAAAGAAAGAAAGAAAGAAAGAAAGAAAGAAAGAAAGAAAGAAAGAAAGAAAGAAAGAAAGAAAGAAAGAGGAGAAAGAAAGAAGAGAAAGAAAGAGAAAGAAAGGAAGGAAGGAAGGAAGGAAGGAAGGAAGGAAGGAAGGAAGGAAGGAAGGAAAATGTAACTTTAATGGAGGAGAGACAGGGAGAGTAATTCAGTCAGAAAGAGAGGTAGAAAAGTTAAGGAACACTAAAGATCTTTGAAAAGCCATAGAGAAACATATTGTTAAAATACATGTTTAATGTATATAAGTACATGTTTAAATGAAGTTATGCCACACCACTTGAGGTAAAAATACTTCTCCCTCTAAAAGCCATAGACCATCTAACAAATAATCCAGTGCCAAACATAGAAAAACGACCTTAAAATCATAGGGCATAGGAGTCCAAGAGATTCCCAATATAATATAGGCTTTTGCCCCTTGCCTTTGGTTGCTTTCTAGAATTCAAGTGTAAGAATCTGTTGTCTAAGACAGTGCACATTTTGTACTAGCTCTCAGAGTATCTGAAGGTGCTATGCAAAAAGCTGCCTAATGCAAAAAGAAATCAAAAGTCCTACCCACAACAATGACCAACCTACCACAATATTCCCAATGGAATATTGGTGGAATGGTAGCATTTATGTCTTGGAAGTAACCATCAGCTATCTAAAGGACAATCAATAGGAGAGATTTAATACCTATATTGTCAAGCTAACCAACTACCTATGGCTGATAAGGTTATAGAGTCTAGAGAAGAACTTACTACTACCATTTGCATAAATCAGAACAATTTCTAATTACATTCTAAATACACATCCGTCTACTAACAGACAATGTAGTTCTCACTCATCAAAGAAACCTTCTTATTTAGTAGATGGAGACCATCAGAGAAACATACAACAGGTCAAAATCCAAAAAACAAACATTCACAATTGACACATCTATGACACAATCCTCACACCTAAAGCTCGAGGAATTATGAAAGGGGCAACTGAAAGATTGTGAGTCAGAGGACCAGGATATTGGCTGTGAGACAGCATCATCTATATATGACAGGGAACTCTGTACTCATGAAATCTTAAGAAAACTCTCACTGCACAATGACAACCCCATGAAAACATGACTGGGGGAAATCTCCTAAGGCCCAACTCTAGATGAAGTGCTCCTGATAACTAACAGCTGCTAAGAGGGGAAGAAGCTGTCTTTTCCATGGATGCTTCCCAAGCAATCAGCCTTAAATACAAGAACATGTATGAGCAACTAAAAGGATCCCAGGGTTGTGTTTATAAATACATAAATATGTCTGTGTGTGCCTGTGATGATTAAAGAAGAGGTCATGAATTTGAGAGAGAATTGGGGAAATATGGGAAGGGTGGGGAGGGGAAAGGGTAAGGTGCAAATGATGTGAATGCTGTGCTCATACACATATAATTTTCAAAAACTGAGGAGGGAGTAAGAAATAATAGATTCTTTAGCATACTTCCATTTCTAATTCATACAGTCAGGAAAGCTTGGACAGATGTTAAGTTTAGTACTCTACCTAAATAGAGTGTTAGCATGTCCCTGTATGTGTTTTACATGCTTCCATGGCACAAATGCCCACACATTCTATGATACTAGAGCAACATTTGTCACCATGACTAAACTACTCTCCTGGGGTTTTACTAAAGACTCACAAGTTGTAACATAAAGCATGCCTGAGGTTGTAGTATTACAGGGAAAGTTACATAGACTATTACAGACTCGACTTCTTAACATTTTTAGACAGCTCTGACAGTGTTGCAATTTGCAGCCACCACCATCTCAATTTGGGGGCTGTTGTGTAAAGCACACAGATGGTCTCTCAGTTGTCTGCTTTTCTGATTACTCCCAATCAAAATCTGTTTCTACTAAAGCGAAAGCAAAGCTGGTAAACTGCTGCTCACGAGCTTAGGAAAGAAGTGGCAGACGCTGTGATGAAGCCTTATGCACTGCACTGCTCTTCAGTTAGTGCTACGCAACTCCAAAGTTAAGTAAATTGAACGGAACCAAAAGGAGCCGCTGAAGGAAATTGCCTTCAGCTGCTTCCTCATAGTATTCTATCTTATCCTCAAGGTCTGTGAATAAGGTTAATTTAAACCTTAAGGCCATGTACAGGAGGGTAGCATCTCATGAAAAGACTCCCAAAGAAACTTGAACAAGCATAAATTAGCACAGTTCAGTCCGTGTTATTATATAGCAAATTTGGTCCGTCTTCATGAAGGAACTCTTCAATGCACAAAGACACAGAAATTCCCTTTTCTATATCCCTGTTGACCTTCCGAGAGAGAAAAAAAATGTCAACCTGAGAAATTAATTTAAGAAACGTGATACAGAATTCATATATGAAATTCTCAAAAAGAAAGTAAAATGAAGGATAGCTTTAAAAGAAATGTGGCTGCATTTGTTAACATGTGAAAATAGTGAAGACAGACAGAAAAGTCCCTAGACTTAGTTGAAGTGGTTTCACAAAACATGAAAAGGAATAATTTTGAACAAAATGAAAAGAATTGTGGGTAGCAAATAAAGAAAAATGAAACAGGGAAGAGAAAACATAGTATATAGGTCATATAGTGTGGATAGGACAAAAAAAGTATATCAATTAACTCAGCAATAATTAGCAAAGAGATGGGCTGGTAGCTAAGTGTATAAAGCACTTGCTGCACAAATTAAGGACCAGAGCTTACATCCCAGCACACACATAAATGCCTAGTGGGCTTAGAAACTTATTTGAAATTCCAATACTCAGGAAGGCAGAGATTGGGAATCCTGGGAGCAAGCTGGATAGCTAGACTATCTGGCCTCAACTAAGAGATCTTGTCTCAATGAATAAGGTGAGGAGCAATAGAATAAAATGTAGACCTCCACACACATGCACAGTGAAAGTGCACACACACACACCTGCATGTGCACACACCACATGTAAAAATAGTATCAGGGCAGCTTGAAGTGATATGTATCTGCTGAACACCAGTGATCATGGGCTTAGGGGTGTTCAGCCATTCTTATATATTCAATCTGATGCAACTGAAAGAAGAGCAGAGTTCTAGTCCCAATTTCAAATGGAGGGAGATGAAAGAGCAAACCAAAGATGAAAAGGCCAGCCTGCCCAGTGTAGGGGAATGCCAGGGCCAGGAAGCAGGAGAGGGTGGGTTGGGGGGGGGAAGAGTAGAACAGGGTTCTTTTCCAGAGGGGAAACCAGGAAAGGGGATATCATTTGAAATGTAAATAAAGAAAATATCTAATAAAAATAAAAATAAAAAACGATAGCTAGGAAATGAAAGCAGCCTCAATGTATATCCACTAATGAATGAGTAATAAAATGTGATACATATACAAAGTACCAGCCTGCCTCTCTGTTTTATTTGGTATTCACAATTAGATGTGCATATTTACCTGAGCAAACATATTATGACCTAACAATGGCATAATCTAATCATATCTTCTTATTTCAAAAGATAAGGAAACTAAGGCCTAGAAAATGAAGTGACGGGTTCAAAGCAATCCTGTTATCCTGTTCTTTACAAGCAGAATGAAGGTCTCCAAAAATACAGGAATCTAATGAAGGAAAAAAATTAATCCGCCTTCATTCAGTGAATCAGAAAATATTTTTGGCTTCAAATAGGTCATCCCCATTACCTGGAGTGTTTTTCCAAGATGACTAAGCATCACTTACATTCAGTGGCATATTTCAAACGCTTTTACAAGACTGGTGCTTCAAAGGCCCTTGATTTTCTTACAGATAATTTGTTTGGTTGCACCGGGATCAACTGGCCAGCACATAGTATTGTTCACTGCTTAACTCTGAGGAGAGAAGTCAGTTGTTGAAAGCATGTCTTGGTGTTCACCATATGCGTGAATGTGACACAAGGCTGAGGCTGGGCTACTTGGTCACAAAGCATAACTCAGGGGCTAAGACAGGAAACAAATTCATTCTCATCTGTGCAGAATATTGTATCTTTTCATATGAAAGAGTTACTCTCAGTGACCACACCAAATTTTAGAATCTAGCAATCTTCTCTGTTAGTCCTCCCTACCAACGTGCAATGCTGCAGCGTTCATACAGTTGGGATCCTCTCACTGCACTGAGAAAAGCAAAGCATTCACAAACTTTAGCCTGTGATTGTATTTTATTTGCCCTGAATTAGATTCACCTGTCTCTGTCTCTGTCTCTGTCTCTGTCTCTGTCTCTGTCTCTGTCTCTGTCTCTGTCTCTCTCTTTGTCTGTCTCTTTCTCTCTGTGTGTGTCTGTCTCTCCTCTCTCCCTGTGTGTGGTATATGTATGTATTTTGTGTGAATGTGTACATGTGTGCACATGGGTGGAGGCCACACAGGTAAAGGTGTTTCCTTCAGTGACTCTCCACCTTAATTTTTGAGACAGGGTCTCTTACTGAATTTAGAGTGCACAGGCTGGCTATACTGGCTGGCCAGCAAGTCCCAGGGATCCGCCTGTCTCTGCTCCCACACTATGGAGTTACACACATAAGCCACACCCAGCTTCTTACAGACATACTAAAGACTGGAATTCAGGTGTGTTGGTATTTTCGCTGCTGGCACACTTTACCAACTGAGCCATCTCTTCAACCCCATTTTTTGTAAAGGCCTTAGTTTCATCTGTTAAAATGAAATGGTATACACAGATAAGGTCACTGGATATATATGTCAAATAGAAAATTGTCATTCAGGTTCTTCTTTGGAGCAGACTGGTAGGGAAACTAGGTAGTACAGTTTCCATTTGTAAGTGTGTAACCTGTAAAAGGACATTATAGAGTTCTATCTCACCCAGGCCTGCATCTCCAGCACCAGCTCAGACTAATTCATACCGTAGAACAGAAGAGACAATACATTCTCGAGAGGGAGTTTCCCTAAAACTTTTTGCTTGGAGCACCCAACAAAAATACCTGCTCTCCATGAGTGGCCTGTCTGGAATGAGGGTGGGGTTGGGTGAGCCTACCCTGGGATCCTTGGTAGAGAGTCATTAGAAGAGGGTTTTCAACAACTTAACTTCTGTTTTTACCCACTCCCGATAATTTTTAGGTTAAGCAATGTTTCTTTTCAGATCTGATGGCCTCTATTTTTTAAAGGCACAAACCCTTCTAAAGATGAACAAAGCGAAATCCTTGTGAGGTAGAAGATAGAAAGAAAATCCACCACTAAGCCTACTACTGCCTATTCATCTTCATTTTTCCCTCCTCCTCCTTTTTCTGTCTTTCTGCTTCAGAACCTACACTGACCAATGAGGTATATTCAGCAGTTTTCCTCCGGGAGATGGGTATTACATTAGCAATGTGGCGGCAGTGTGTGGAATCTTATGGACACAGCAGACTTCAGATCTGGATCAGTTTTGAGACCAGACTTGAAACATTTTGTTTTCTACTCCATTGAGGGGCTCTTTAATCAGCAGGGTTCCAATAATAAATTGTGTCTAGATTGTTGATAATCTTGACTGTGCCTAGTTTCACAAGGAATCTAAGTGACTGTCTAGTTTAGCATACTGACTTGTAATATGTGCCTATTTTGCTAATCACCGTCTGTCTAGCATCAAATAGAGACCATGACATATAGTAAAGTGGTCATTTTGTACAGTATTTGCAAGTGAAGGAACTAACTTGTAGTTTAAGCTAAGGAAAATACCTAGCTCCCTAGACACCCAATAATTATTACATCACCCTTAACTTTTAAACTGAGCACAAAGAATCATCTCTAGTTTAAAATGTGATGATCCAAAAATACATTGTAAACTCAAGTATTTTTAAACTCTTATAAGCATTTTGACATAGAATGCAAGCCATTTGAGATTTATCATTCCTATCTAATGGTTAGAAGCACTTTTTTACAGGCAAGCTATCCAGGTGCTCTCTGGGCTTGGCCCCAATAACCTCATGCAAATACAAATGGATGCTTTTGTCAATAAAATGGGAGAATTGTACCTGTATTGCTGCGTTATTATAAAGGTTCAAATACTGATTCCTATGCAAAGGGCCTACCTAGCATTGTGCATAGTAGACATAATAAGTATAAGCTACTGTTACTGGTCTTACCCTTGTAGTTAGTAATTTAACTGAACAGTTCTTTGGCCACCTCACATTTGCCATTTTCCCCTCCTTGGAGTTTGTGAAGCACAGAGATGTAAACACACATCCCTCCGACTATTTTCAGCTTCTTAAACTGTGGATTTGTGACTGTGTGTGTCACAAAAAAAAGTTGAGAACAGTCTCCATGAAATGACCAAGAAAATCATTCAAAACCAAATGCATAATGAATCTGAAGTGTTTCTGGCAGCACTTGCCTTTGTTGCAGGGCTCATGTTCATTGTAATCTTGGTTTTGAGCACATGTCATGGGCACTTGGTGTCACATGTACCATTGCAGCATGCAAGAGCAATGAACTCTACATGAAACAACTTGACTCAGAATCCAGATTGCTGTTATGTTAGGAAGTTGTAGAGTTAGCCAGGTGGTGGTAGTGCATGCCTTTAATCCCAGCACTTGGGAGGCAGAGGCAGGCAGATTTCTGAGTTTGAGGCCAGCCTGGTCTACAGAGTGAGTTCCAGGAGAGCCAGGGCTACACAGAGAAGCCCT
>JADRCD010043434.1:982-12162 GCA_019843815.1 Montemys delectorum | reverse complement strand
GTATATATAAAACCAAGCCTCTGGTTTTGTGAAGTTTTTTTTTTTTAACCCAAGAAAAATGTCAGAGATACTAGAACTCTGCATTAAGATTTTGCTATTAAATTCTGATATGCTACATAAAGGAGTGTGGGCCATAACTATCTGTAATTATCATCATTGTACATTTTCTCATTAATGTTGTCTAAGTAGATTCCCTCTCCCAATTATTTTTTTTTAGTTTATAACAATATATTTTGGTGCCACTTTTACTATATACTTAGTCATGTGATAGCAAAATAATAAACAGGATAAGCTTTGATTCAAGGCAATTCTGGATTTAAATTCTGGTTCTAATGATTATGAACTATGTTGGAGATGCATCATTTCTATTACTCTTCATATCATCAATTATTTTGTCTAGAAATTTGTATGCCATATTATATGTTATTCATTTATGATGTTATGGAAATGTAGTAATGTACATATACTCTACAATGAAATGTTCAGAATAGAATAAGTGTTCAAATTATTACATGCTACTATAGCATTGTTTCCATTTTGACACACTTTGTTATCTATAATTTAACTTTTTGCACTATATATAATTATATTTCACTCAACTAATCTGTAAGTACATAGATTTATGAATTGTTAGAATTATATAAAATTTCATACTATATTTCCATCATGCCAAAAGTTCCCTTGTGTTCCTTTGCTATCAATATACTCCCTGTAAATATAATGCCTTTGCAACAGTATGCATGCTTTTAAAAGTATACTTTTCTGTATCCATTCCTCTGTTGAGGGACATCTGGGTTGTTTCCAGCTTCTGTCTATTATAAATAAGGCTGCTATGAACATAGTAGAGCATGTGTCCTTATTACATGATGGAGCATCTTCTGGGTATATGCCCAGGAGTGGTATAGCTGGGTCCTCTGGCAGTACTATGCCCAATTTTCTGTGCAATGGCCACACTGATTTCCAGAGTGGTTGTACCAGCTTGCAATCCCACCAACAATGAAGGAGTGTTTCTCTTTCTCCACAACCTCTCCAGCATCTACTGTTTCCTGAGTTTTTCATTCTGACTGGTGTAAGGTGGAATCTCAGAGGTTTTTTTTTTTTTAATTTGCATTTCTCTGATGACTAAGGATGTTGAACATTTCTTTAAGTGCTTCTTGGTCATTTGAGTTTTCTCAGTGGAGAATTCTTTGTTTCACACTATACCCATTTTTAATAGGGTTATTTCATTGTCTGGAGTCTAATTTGTTGAGTTTTTTGTATATATTGGATATTATCCCTCTATATGATGTAGGGTTGGTAAGGATCTTTTCCCAATCTGTTGGTTGCCATTTTGTCCTATTGACAGTGTCCTTTGCCTTACAGAAGCTTTGCAATTTTATGAGGTGTCATTTGTCATTTCTTGATCTTAGAACATAAGCCATTGGTGTTCTGTTCAGGAAAGTTTCGCTTGTGCCCATGTGCTGGAGGCTCTTTCCCACTTTCTTTTCTATTAGTTTGAATGTATCTGGTTTTATGTGGAGGTCCTTGATCCACTTGGACTTGAGCTTTGTACAAGGAGATAAGAATAGATTGATTTGCATTCTTCTACATACTAACCGACAGTTGAGCTAGCACCATTTGTTGAAAAGGCTGTCTTTGTTCCACTGGATGGTTTTTAGCACTTTTGTCAAAGACCAAGTGGCTGTAGGTGTGTGGGTTCATTTCTAGGTCTTCAATTCTATTCCATTGATATTCCTTCCTGTCTCTGTGCCAATACCATAAAGTTTTGATCATTATTGCTCTGTAGTATAGTATGAGGTCAGGGATGGTGATTTCCCCCAAGAAGTTCTTTTATTGCTGAGAATAGTTTTCAATATCTTGGGTTTTTTGTTATTCCAAATGAATTTACAAATTACTCTTTCTAACTCTATGAAGAATTGATTTGGAATGTTAATGGTGATTGCATTGAATCTGTAGATTGCTTTTGTCATGATGGCCATTTTTACTATATCAATCCTGCCAATCCATGAACTTGAGAGATCTTTCCATCTTCTGAGACTTTCTTCCATTTTTCTTCAGAGACTTGAAGTTCCTGTCATACAGATCTTTCACTTGCTTGGTTAGTCACACCAAGGTATTTTATATTATTTGTGACTATTGTGAAAGGTGTCTTTCAACCATCCAGAGCTCCCAGGGTCTAAACCACCATCCAAGTAGTACACTTGGAGTGACCCATGGCTCCAACTGTGTATGTAGCAGAGGATGGACTTGTCAGGCATCAATGAGAGAAAAGGCCCTTGGTCCTGTGAAAGCTAGATGCTCCAGTGTAGGGGAATTTGAGGGAGGGGTGGTAGGAGTGGGTGGGTGGGTGGGTGGGGGTACACACTCATAGAAGCAGGATTAGTGGAAATGGTATAGGGAGTTTCTGGGTGGGAGAATCAGGAAGGGGATAACATTTGAAATGTAAATAAATAAAATATCCAATAAAAAGTAGAAAAAAGTATACTTTTATGATTTATATTTCAACATGATTCATCTCACATATAACTTTTATATCTGCTTCTGGTGAGGTTAATATTGAGTTTATCATAGCAAACTTATTTTATTTGCTAAATAGTATTTTATAGCAGGGATATCATGTGTTTCAAAGAGATTTCATTACTACAATTCAATATATACATGTAATAGATTTTGACCTTGATTGTCATCTTCAATATCTTTTCTTTTCTACTCAGCCTCTCCAATATTTCAATTAGGTGTTTACTTAGTTACAGTTTTATGGCTGTGAACAGGCACCATAACCAAGGCAACTCTTATAAGGACAATATTTAATTGCAGCTGGCTTACAGGTTCAGAGGTTCAGTCCATTATCATCAAGGTGGGAGCATGGCAGCATCCATGTAGGCATGGTGCAGGAGGAGCTGAGAGCTTTACATCTTCATTGGAAGGCTGCTGGGAAAATACTGGCTTCTAGGCAGCTAGGTTGAGGGTCTTATAGCCCACAACCACAGAGACAAACCTACTCTAATGTGGCCATACCTTCGGATCTAAGTGCTACTCCCTGGGCTGAGCATATACAAACCATCACATTCCACTCCCTGGCCCTCATAGGCTTGTTCAAACATATGAGTCGATGAGGGCCATACCTAAATATAGCATAATGTAAAATACATTTACTCCAACTTCCAAAGTCCCCATAGTCTGTACCAGCTTCAACAATGTTAAAATTCCATAGTTCATGACCTTGTTGGGAATCAATGGAAGGAGAGGCCCTTGGTCCTGTGAAGGCTCAATGTCTCAGTGTATCGGAATGCTAGGGCAGGAAGGCAGGAGTGGGTGTGTTGTTGTATGGGTAGGGAACACCCTCATAGAAGCAGGGGGAGGGGTGGAATTTGTCAAGGGGGACCAGAAAGGGGATAACATTTTAAATGTAAATAAACAAAATATCCAATGAGAAAAACAAACAAAGAAAAACAAAAAGTCTCTTCTGAGATCCATCTGATCACTTAACTGTAACCCCCAATTCAAGATAGGAAACCAGCTGGGCAAACTCCAAACTTCGAATCTCCATGTCTGATGTCAAAGTGGTCTTCAGATGTCCAACTCCTTTTCATCTTTGTTGACTGCAACAAACTTATTTTTCTGGGCTGTTTCCACTCTCCATCAGCAGTTTTCCTCAGGAGATATCCTATGGCTCTGGAATCTTGAAAATCTTGGGATTTCCAAGGCAACATCAATGTTACAGCTTCTTGTTTCAATATCTGAAATCTACACATGATCTTCAGGGTTACTCCAAAGGGCTGGTGTCATTTCTTCAGCTCTTCCCTCTAAGCTCAGATTGATCCACTCCACTATTTCTGCTGTTCTTGGTAATCATCTCACGGTATTGATATCTCCAATATACTGGGATCTTCTGCTGCAACTAGGCTTCACCAATAGCTTCTCATAGGCTCTCTTCATGGTGCCAAGCCACAAATCCTTTGCCTGACCCCTTCAGTCCTGGGCTGTCAACTACAATTGAGGCTGCACCTTGACCAATGGCCTTCATAGTCTCTCACAGTGCCAAACATCAGCTGCTCTTCAAGATCCCTTCATGCTTCAGATCAGTACCACATGGGTGACTCTTTTTATTACCAAGTACAGCTGAAGCATAAGGTATAACCTTGGCTATCTCTGGAACACAACTTCTTTATGCTCTCAGAAAACACTTCTCAGGAGATTTTTACCTCAGAGACTCTGGTTTCTTCTTATACACCACTAATTTCTAAACTCTAACTAGCCAGCATCAATTGTCCCAGTAGTCCCTTCTATTTTTCATGCTAACATCAGATCCACATGGTCAAAGTTGCAGTGTTATGATGTGTGCTGGGGCTGGCCCCTTTATTCGATTACCAGCTTTCTGTTTTCCAATGCCCTTACTGTCTAATCTTCCTGGAATTTGCTCTCTAGATTAACCTTGTACTCAGAGATGTGCATGGCTCTGTCTGCTGTAGTGCTGGGATTAAAGGTGTGTACCACCATGCCTGGGTCTAAACTTAGCTGGATGGGATCTTACCTACCAAATCCCTTTATCTGTTTTCTCCTAGAACATAGGATTCAGTTCAATTTCACTTCTTGGTGCCCCTTTAATACTTGAACCATATATTTTATATTTTTCCTTTCTAAGCTTGCTGCACTTATTCAAAATGTTCTTCATCAGACTTAACCAGAGAACAAAGTCTCTACTGGGATTTTTTGAGACTTCCTTTGTCAATGCAATTAATATCATATTAGACTCTAGTAGACTCTTCAGGCAAGGGCAAAAAGCATTCCCAATCTTCACCAAAATATCACAAAAATAGCCTCTAGGCCACATACTGAAATTCTTCTCCACTGAACCCTCTGGGGCAGGTCTGTACAGTTCAAATCAATCTCAGCAACAAAGTTTTTTTATATTCTTCCTACAATAGCTCATTAAGCCCCACTTAAAACATTCCATTGCTTTCCCAATCCAAAGTCCCCAAATCCACATTCTTACAGACAATAGCATGATCAGGTCTATCACAGCAGTACCCTAGTCTCTGGTACCACCTTTTGTTTTAGTTAGGGTTTTATTGCTGTGAACAGACATCATGACCAAGGGAACTCTTATAAGGACAACATTTAATTGGGGCTAGCTTACAGGTTCAGAGGTTTCAGTCCATTATCATCTAGGCAGGAGCATGGCAGCATTAAGGTAGGCATGGTATAGGAGGAGCTGAGAGTTTTACATCTCATTGGAAGGCTGCTAGGAGAATACTGACTTCCAGGCAGCTAAGCCTACACCCACAGTCACACACGTATTCCAACAAGGCTACACATCCTAATAGTGCCACTCCCTGGGCTGAGCATATTCACACCATCATAGGTGCTCATACTTCCATACACTTTTCCAGCCATATTTCTGGTATGAGAAAAAGTGTGGTGAGTGTAGTTGTAAGAACCATTAATTTCACTTCGCATGACTATCTCCAGTTCCATCTATTTTCTCTTGGGAAAAAACACTGTTTTCTTCTTTATAGCTGTACAATAAAATATATATCTATATTTTCTTAATCTACTCATACAGTGATGAGCATATTGGGTGATTCTATTACCTATATATTGTGACTAGTGCAGTAATATTTGTGATTAGTATATACTTCTATAGCAATCATAATTTGATTACTTGGGATATATATCTATAACTTGAATAAATGGAACACATGAAAATTCTTAAATTCTTAATTTCTTTGAAAGAAGCACCATACTGATTTCCATAGTGTCTGGGAATATGTACATGACCACAAGTAATGTATAAGAGTTTCTTTCCCCAAGAGTCTTTATAGTTTTATTTCTTTTTTAATTTTGTTTACAATAGCAATTCTTACTATGGAGAGACTGGATTGAATCTTTAGATCAATTTAAATTGTCTGAAAATATTTTTCTTTTGATCATGAGACTGAGTGTAATTCTGTACTATGGTGTCATCAACAATTTAGTTCTTTGCTGTTTTATAGTTTCCAGTGCAGCAGTCCTTAATTGATAGGTTGATTCTCATTGACTTTTTATTAGTAGTAGTAGTATGAATGAGGTTGTTTTCCTGATTTCATCTTTGCAAATATTCTTGTGGGACTTTAGAGTTTGAAGCACATGTTTTGATCAAACTTAACTCCTGTACCCCAACACTTCAAAGATCTTAACTTACATTCTCTTTTTAAGCAACATTGTTTTATTTCTTAAAGCTCTTCAAGACTAATTCGTGCTACTCAATAGTCTTAGTTTTGTTATCTTTCACTGGAGAATGGTCAAATTATCAAACTAACAAAACAAACATTAGCCCTCCTTATATACAAATGACAAATGGCCTGAGAAAGAAATCATGAAAACAAGATCCTTCACAGATGGCAACAAATAATGTAAAATATCTTGGTGCAGCCCTATGGAAGAAAGTGAAAGGCCTGTATGACAAGAACTTCAATTCTTTGAAGAAAGGAATTAGAGACAGTATCAGGAGAGGAAATAATTCCTAGGCTCATGTATCACTATGACAAACATAGGAAAAATGTTCATCCTACCAAAAGCAATCTACAGATTCAGTGCCAACCACATCAAAATTCTAACACAATTCTTTACAGACCTTGAAAGAAATTTAGTATGGAAAAAGAAAAAAATTCAGTATAGGTAAAACAGACCTGAACAATTCAAGAATTTCTGTAGGTTTCACCATCCCTGATTTCAAACTGTACTACAGAGTTATAGTGATAAAACCCACAATGTATTGGCTTAAAAACAGACAGGTTGATGAACTTGAATCAAAGACTCAGACATAAAACCACACACCTGTGGACACCGGTTTTTGATTTAAGAAAAGAATACATAGTGGAAAAAAAACATCTTAAACAAATTGTGCTCATCTAACTTGACACCTGCGTGTACAAAAGTTCAAATAGACCCATATATATCACCCTGAACAAAGCTCAAGCACAAGAGTTCAACAATCTCAACATGAAACCAGATATGTACCTGATAGACAAGAAAGTGGAGAATAGTCTTGAACACACTGGCACTAAGGTTAACAATTATGAAATGGGACTTCATGAAACTGAAAAGATTCTGTAAGCTAAATGACACTGTCAATATATACAATTTTATTAATTAATTTGTTGATTTACATCCCAAATGCTGCGCCCTCTGGATCCTCCCTCACAGATTTTCTCTCTCCACCACCATCCCCTTCATGTCTGAGAGTGTGACCCCCTCCCCAGTTAACATCCCACCTGGTACATCAAGTCTCTGCAGGATTAAACCCATCCTTTCTCATTGAGGCCTGGCAAGGTAATCCTCTGCTACATATATGCTAGGGGCATCCCAGGTCTATGGCGTGTTATACAGATGCCCCTGTTCACTCACTTGGCCCTTTCTGCCTGTCTCTTACTACATCTGATCCCTCCCGTGTTCATCTCCCCATTCCTTCTCTTATCTAGTTCCCTCCCTCCATCCAACTCCAATGACAATTTTATTTCTTCTTCTGGGTGAGATTGAAATATTCTCCCATTAGCTCTCCTTATTATTTAGTTTCCTTGGGACTGAGGACTTAATGTAGATAGCCTGTATTTTATGGCTAATATCCATGTATAAGTGAGCACATACCATGCATCTCCTTTTGAGACTGGATTACTTCACTCTGGATATTTTTTAGTTCAATCCATTTGCCTGCAAATCTCATGGTGTCCTCATTTTTAATAGCTGAGCAGTATGCCATTGTGTAAAGGAACCATATTTTCTTTATTCTTTGATTGAGGGACATTTGTGTTGTTTCCAGTTTCTGGCTATTACAAACTAAGTTTCTATGATCATAGTGGGACAAATATTCTTTTGGTGTAGTGAAGCATCTTTTGAGTATATGCCCATGAATGGCATAGCTGGGTCTTGAGGTAGAACTATTCCCAATTTTCTTAGACACTGCCAAATTGATTTCTGGAGTGCTTGTACATGTTGTCACTCCTACCAGCAATGGAGAAGTGTTCCTCTTGTTCCACATCCTTGCCAGTATGTTCTGTCCCTTGAGTTTTTGATTTTAGTTATTCTGGTGGATATAAAGTAGAATCTGAGTTGTCTTAATTTGTATTTCTCGGATGACTAAGAACTTTGAACATTTCTTTAAATTCTTTTCTACCATTAGAAATTCCTCTGTTGAGAATTCTCTTTTTAGATCTGTCTGTCATTTTTAATTGGGTTACTTGGTTTGTTGATGTCTAACTTCTTGAGTTCTTTATATATATTTGGCTATTAATCTTTTATTGAATATAGGGTTGGTGAAGATCCTTTCCCAATCTGTAGGCTACCCTTTTGTCCTAATGGCATCCTTTGCCTTGCTGCAGCTTTTTAGTTTCATGAAGTCCCAAAATCCTCCAGCCACAATATAATCAATACACCTAATATACAGAACTAAGAAAAATATGGAAAGTGTCAAGGCAAAAGACTGAGTAACATATAAAGACAGACTTATCAGAATTACACCTGACTTCATAACAGGGACTCTAAAAGCCACAGGGCCTGGATAAATGTCTTGCAGATCCTAGGAGACTGCATATATCATCCCAGATCACTATACTCAGCAAAAGTTTCAATCACCATAGATGGACAATGCAAGATAATCCATGAAAAAAAAAAAACCTAAATTTAAACAATATCTTTCCACTACTCCAGTCCTACAGAGTATACTAGAAGGAAAACTACAATCTAAGGAGACTAACTGCACCCAAGAAAAAACAGGAAATAAATAACCATACACCATTAAAACCAAAAAGGGAATTACAAACACACACACACACACAGACACACACACACACACACACACACACACACAGGAGGCCCCAGCTCCATAATTCTATGACCATCAGTCACATAGGGCAATGCCCCAAGCTCCTGGTATTCTATCTGGATTCCACTCTCACAGTTACCTGGCAACAGCCAGGTATGCCCAGCCCACTATAAAAGGGACTCTTTGCCCCTCCTCCCTCCCTTACTCGTTTACTCTCTTGCTCTTACTCTCTTGCTCTTGCCTCTCTCTCTTGCCCTCTTGCTCCCCCTCTCTCTGCATTCCATCACAGAAGGGGGGTGATATACAGAGGGTCAGGAAATTGAACAGAGGTGTATAGCAATGGAGGATGGGGAACTGGGGATAGCCACCAGAAAGTCCCAGATGCCAGGAAGTCAAGAGGCTCCCACGACCCAACAGGGATGATATTAGCTGAAATATCCAACAAAAGGGAGAGAGAACCTGTCCAGAAGTTAAGCATGGCCACGAGTTGAAGGATGGGGCCACCAACTCATCTCCAAAATTTTAACCCAGAATAGTTCCTGTCTAAAGGAAATACAGGGACAAAGAGTAAAACAAAGACTAAAGGAAAGGCCATCCAGACTGCCCCACCTGGGGATCCAAGCCATATGCAGACTCCAAACCCAGATACTATTGCTTGCTGACAAGAGCCTGCTATATCTGTCTCCTGAGAGGCTCTGCCAGAGCCTGACAAATACAGAAGAGGAAGCTTGCAGCCAACCATTGGACTGAGCACAGGGACCCTAACAGAGGAGTTAGGGCAAGGACTGAAGGAGCTCAAAGGTTTGCAACCCCATAGGAAGAACAATATCAGCCTTCCAGAACTGCCAGAGTTCCCAGGGTCTAAACCACCAACCAAAGAGGACCCATAGCTTCAGCTGCATATATAGCAAAGAATGGCCTTATCTGGCATCAATGGGAATGGAAGCCCTTGGTTCTGTGAAGACTTGATCTCCCAGTGTAGGAGACTGCTTGGGCTATGAGGTGAGAATGCATAGGTGAGTGAGGCAGCGCCCCCATAGAAGCAGGGAGGGTGGGATAGGGAGTTTGTGGAGGGGAAACATGGAAAGGGGAATAACAGTTGAAGTGTAAATAAATTAAATTCCAATAAACAATTTTAAGAAAGAAAAATAATTGGTCACTAATATCTCTCAACATCAATGGACTCAATTATCTGATAAAAAATACTGCTTTTAATTGCCTTCATCTTTTATATCTTATTTACAAAGATTTGTCCACATCTTCTTCAGTGATCTAATAGTCTTATCTGTTTGTATTGTGAGGAGTAGCTGTACATATTTCATTTGCAGCTTAAATTCTATAATCTCTTACTCTCTCCACCTTGCCCAACTATGAATCACTTTGTTAATTATTCTTTAATGTAAATAGAAGCTCTTCTGATGATGGTTGCATGACAATAGGTTTCTAGGAGTCAGTTTAATACTATGTACATTTAGAAGGATAATAGTTAATAATAATAGTTTGTTCACTAGGCACTATAATCTGGCTAGCCATAGGTTCTTTTTCTTTTTTGTTTTGTTTGTTTTGTTTTTTGTTTTGTTTTGTTTTTGTTTTTCGAGACAGAGTTTCTCTGTATAGCCCTGGCTGTCCTAGAGCTCACTTTGTAGACCAGGCTGGCCTTGAACTCAGAAATCTGCCTGCCACTGCCTCCCAAGTGCTGGGATTAAAGGTATGTGCCACCACTGCCCTGTATAGGTTCTTTTTCTGATAATTATACCAAATACAAATTTTATCTTGTAGAACAGGACTTAAATGTAATCAGAAAGTATTGGGTTACTCCAATGATATTTATGTAATTATTTCATCAGTAGGCATCTTATCAATCATTGCTGGAAATCACATTATTCAGAGCTGGTAATTATTCATGATTACTTTTCTCCTCCATAGATTTGCAGAGCACCTTATAGTTACTATAAAAGCTAGCTAGTAGGAATGAAACATCCAGGTTCACTCTAACTTGATTTTGCCATGCTCAATAACTCAAGCATGCAGTGTCTTCAGAAGTAGGATCTTCTCTTCATTTCAAGAGGGTAAACAAGAATAATAACAATCACTTTTCATGATTAAGGAAATGTTTATGGTACTTCACTGGTCAACAACTACAAAAGAAGTAACTAATTTCTGGTAGTAGGCTTTTTATTTGTTAGCCTCTACTCTCCATTAGAACATCATTGTACTGTTATAGCAAAATTCAATTTTAAGCATACATAGACACACACACAATGACACAAAAGGGCACACACACTCACACACTCACACACACACACACGCACACACACACACACACAGAGAAAGAGAGAGAGAGAGAGAGAGAGAGAGAGAGAGAGAGAGAGAGAGA
>JADRCD010043409.1:3698-15385 GCA_019843815.1 Montemys delectorum | reverse complement strand
CTTAAATGCTGAAAACCTCCCTTTTAACCCACCATTTACCAGAGGTATGGCAAAGAAAGGATACAGGGGAAGTGGACCTGTTTAGAAATGGTTCTTCAGAGTAAGTTCTGTGTTGTCAGGAAATCAGTAGGTCAGATCATAGGAGTCAGCAGCGGCAGCTAGATCCACTCACAAACACTTCACAGATACACCAGCAATCCAGTTTGGTAGAGTCAGGATAGAAAACAGAAATCGGCATCAGTGGCACTACCTAGCAGAGACAGCCAGGCCTTAGCCTTGGCATGAGTCAGCAAGAGGGACCAGGAGGAATGAATGCCAGGAAAAATTCTCAGCTGTGCCTCTCTCAGAGAAGCGAAGATCAGCGAAGACTTGAGACCCACAAGTGTTGCACAGCTAGCTCTACAAACAAGCCAAGCTCAGCCTCCATCACTGTCTTTGGAGTCCCTTTACACTCTGTCCAAGCATCACATGTCCTCCACGGGTCTTGACTCAGCATGTGTCTTGTCTCAGTATATGAGTCTGTTTCAGCTGATATTACTCTGTCAATCAGCCTGAGTCCGTGGAAGCAGCAAGAAACTGCAGCACACCACCAGAAGGTTTTTGGTACATTTTTCTCTAAGGAGTCCTGACAAATGTATCTCAACTATGAGGCAGACCACATGCATGTGTTGTTAGCAAAGAATCCCCCTTGTTAGTGAAGAATCCTTTATCATGTGTCCTTTCGTGTGTTTGTTTTAGCAGAACATCCTTTCACTTGTGTCCTCTTTCACCTGTATACACTTCAGGAAAACATGTGTTTGCCTTAACAAAACACCATCCAAAAAAACTGACTTTCCAAAGAACCCTTAAGTTTCCAATTCAAGCTGAGCATTTAGCTCTGGCTAACATGGGAACTTCAGTATGATAGAGGACCCTGATAACCCATGTCCAGATTCCTGTGAACTAATAAACGTACATTGTATGCCCAAAGTTTATGGTTATTTGGTATAGAACTCTTGAATACAAAGCAACTGGTTGTGGACTCCTTGGATGCACTAGAGGACTCTGTTTCATTTTATGAAACCTCTATTTCATTTTATTTCTTTATTTGTATGGGTGTCTGAGACAGGATCTTGTTATATAGCCTAGGTTTGCCTATGAACTTACTTTGTTGATGAGGCTGGCCTTTTTCTAATGCCAATCTTCTTGGTTTTGTCTCTCATATTCTGTAACTGCAGGTATGCACCACAATATTCAGCTTTGCATCTTTCATTATAAAGACATGTGTGATTATATTTAGGGCACACTGAGGTAATTCAAGCTCTGTCACTCAAGAATAATCGCTGCCAGGCATGGTGGTACACAAATACTAGAGCACTTGGCAGGTAGAAAAAGACAGATAGAAGATCCACAGTGGCCTGGGCTATATATTGACACTAGCTAGGAAAATAAAAATATTTTCATTCACACCCTCTTTCATGATAATGCAGCATTCTCAGGGAATTGGAATGAGGAAGTGTCCATATCTTAAGGGAAGGTGTCATTTTCAGCCTAACATTATAAGCCTAAAAGTGGCCTTTATGTACAGGACAGAAGGGAACAAGAGAGACAGAGAAGAACCAAAGAGGAACCATCTTTATGGATTAAGTAGTAGCATCCAATGATTCTATGAATTAAAGTGCTATGAAAATTATTGATTAGAATGTAAACTACCATCAACTAGAAAGGCCTAATCAAATATACCCAATTTGAGTGGAAAGCTCTTTCTGGACCCTTGGGGCAGTAGCTACCAATGCACAGATACATTTTTATGCATTTGTATTTTGTCCAGTGCATAAAACCTTCAGAAAGTCTATGTACTCTGAGCCTAATTGAGGCAATAAGCTCAGAGTGTAGAAGTAAATCTGGAACCATGTACTCACAGTACAGTCAGAAGGAGGCATAGACAATTGTACACCACACAATTGTCTCTGTGTGTGTGTGTATGTGTGTGTGTGTGTGTGTGTGTGTGTGTGTGTATAAATATTAAACTATGTGTCCATGGACTGGAAGAACTTGCTGTTGCTGCTTTAAGGCTTGACCTAGAGGGATGTAATATCTTCATTCACTTCCAATACTTTCATATCAGTTAAACTATATATTCCCAATATGATGCATGCCCAGCCAGATGTGCTAACCTTGTAGAGTGCACACTACTCTCTGAAACATCTTATGTGGGAACTAGGGTGATGACAATGTGATAAGGAGAAGTATCCAGGCAAGAATTTTGAAATTACACTGAAAATCAAATCAGAAAACCTACTGCCTACTTCAAAGGGACAAACATTTCAAAAGTCATGACATCAGTAAATGAATACCTAGTCTACTCTAAATCATGCTGTAATTACTAGTATTTACAGATGCTTTTACTAACATACTCTCAGTGGTGTGATGCTTACTTGTCAGCGCCAGCTTGGGAGCCACACACTTTATGTGATTGAGAGAGGTTCGATGATTTAAAAAAATTAAATGTTTCTAAGTGGCCTTGTGAATTAGCCACCCACTTTGGTTATATTTAAAAATGCTTAGCCGGGTGGTGGTGGCGCACACCTTTGATCCCAGCACTTGGGAGGCAGAGGCAGGCAGATTTCTGAGTTCGAGGCCAGCCTGGTCTACAGAGTGAGTTCCAGGACAGCCAAGGCTACACAGAGAAACCCTGTCTCGAAAACAAACAAACAAACAAACAAAAATACTCCATTGTTTTGATATTGCAAACATTTGACCCCACATCAGCCAAACTGGGAATAAAAAAGAAAAAATCTTACTGTGGTTAATTGTTACCAGGTAAGATAGACTAAAAAGGAAATAATGCTTTCTATGGAACATTTCTAGATTCACTTAGAGCCCTAGGGACATACTTCCAAGTAGAATCATACCAAATTGAACAAATCATAATTTAATGTACACATTTTTACCTACCTGGTAACTCCCTAGATGATTTTCCCCTCTTGCCACCAGGGTAGATATTTAAGAGTAATAGAAAAATCTTCCTCTTTGGAAGATTTGGGAGGAGAATATTGTTTTAATAGCTGATTATCTCTTGTTCCCTACACATTTGAATGGCTTTTTTGTCTATCTTGCAAAGTCCTTTATGGATTCTAGCATGAACCTCCATGCTTTGAAACTTATCTGATAATAGCAACTCTTAAAATAAATTGTTGTATTGTCATTCTGATGCTAGAAGCTAAGCTTACTCATCCATTAGCATCAGGCTTAGACACTTGCCTGTATGTGCAGTGACCAGCTATATGTCATTTTTTTTATTAACACTAGATGAGTCACAATACTCATCAGTCACTCTGGAAGTACTCAACGATGTGTCAGCACCCTGTTGATTTTGTTCAAAAATAGGCCAGGAAAAATATCTTTTAAAATAATACATCTTTAGTGCCTCATTATAACCAAGACAACTTATGAAAAAAAGCATGTAATTTGAGGCTCACAGTTCCTTCCAGAGAGTTGGTCAATAACCATCAGGGTGGGGAGCATGGCAGCAGGTAGGGAAGTATGGCACTGGAGTAGAAACTGAGAGTTTACATCTTATCGATAAGCATGAGACAGACAAAGAGACAACAGGGAATATGTGGGTTTTTGAAACCTCAAAGCCCAACTTATTTGACACACCTCCTCCAACAAGAACACAAAACCTAATCCTTCCCAAATAGTTCCACCAATTGTATTCCACACATTTACTTTTGTCAGCTATTCTCATTTAAACCACTACACTCAGTAAGCCCCATTTGACTGGACCTAGGCGGAACAAAAGTGTCTCTTTCCCCTCAGAAGTCAGTTCTAGTAGACATTAACCAGATTTTCAGATTTGTTTTCCTAGATAGGGTCTTTGATTTCTACAGAGCTAACTTTGGGAGACTGAAAAGATAACAGAGATATAGACGCTAAGAATCAATTAGTCCCAGCCACAGCCTTCCCTAAATAAAGCAAGGTCAAGCAAATTTGTAGAGCACAATTCCCTTTTCTCTGCTTGAGTTTTAAGCTTCTCTCTCTCATTGTGCTGTCAAGATCCTCAAGCCCAGTGAGGAATAAAAGATCAAGCTGGCTTGTCTTAGTCTGTCACAAAGCAAAAGCTTCCAATGTTTATCAATTGTAGTTTCCATTATTGTTTACTTTTCAATTGATAATTATATCTGTTTAAGAAAGTTCCATTGTGTTTCATGGAGCTTTCAGAACCATTGATGGCTATAGAATTTTTCAATAAGGCTTTTCAGCTGCTGCAGAGGTGCTCATACAATCTGTCCAAGCTTAGTCTTGTCACTGTGGTGAAACACATTGTACAATTCTGTTGTTAAGGTTACCCAGATTTTCTACAAACTCAACGTATTTGTTTATTATTGCTGTAAATATCTATTATATTGCTAGAGTTTTCACATGTGTTCTTCAGAGATATTGATTTGAATTATTGCTTCTTATCATACAGATTAGATTTTCAGCATTTATGGTTATGTTGATTTCTAAATGTACAGAGTATTCCATTTTTCTCTATGTTTTGTATGTCTATCTGCCAAATTGGCACTCTATTCTCCTTTAGTGTTTGGTAGAGTTTATTAATAAAATAACTAGGGGATTTTCTTTATAAAAGAGCTTATAAATTCCTTTTAAAAATCCAGTTCGATTTTCTGAGGTGAGGTCTTCCTCTGTAGCACAGACTGCCCTAGAGCTCTTTATGTAACTCAGCTGGCTCCAAACTTGTAATCTTGCCTTGGCCCTTAAGAGGCTTTGTGGTTTTTACATTTTTTATTCCTTCCAGTGCACATCTCTAATCTATCTTTCACATAACTTTGTCTACTTCATTTAAGTAGTTTAAGTTTATTGGCATTGGGTTGTAAGCAATTGTCTCTTAGTGCATTTTTCTACTGTTTTTGATGTAACTTTTTGGCTGTTTGTTTGTTGAGACCAGATGTCACTCTAAAGCCCTGACTGGTTATGTACCCAAGCTGGCCTCAAACTCACCTGCCTCTGCCACTCCAGTGCCAGGATTGGAGGTGTGTGCCACTGTGCCTGACCTGCTGTATTTTGTTGTTGTTATTGTTTTCTTACCTCCCCAACCCCTATTTTTCCTTTTGAGACAGCATAGCCTGTAGCCTCTGATCTGGCCTTGCAGTCCTCTCACTACACCCCCTATAGCCCTGGAATCTTTTTTTCTAGCCGGTATTGTCTTTCTAATTGCTTGAGAAGAATGCTTAAGCTTATTGATTTTTCACCTATTCTTTTACAGCATGTGATTTGAAACACAAAGCCTCCTGCTGAAAGCCAGCAAGAAGCGGAGGCCCTCAGTCATTCTGACAGCCTGGAAGGAAATGAATGCTGCCAACAACCACAGGATCCTGGGAACATACTATTTCTTTAATATATCTCAACATGAGAACCAACTTCTGGTCAACACCTTGCCATCAAATACATTCCCAGGATCCTGGGCCACAGAAACTATGAAATAATAAATATGGATCATAGAAAGATTTCTGGTAATATTGTTATACTACAGTACTAAAAAAAAAATGATCACTGGGTGTAAAAATCTAGGATAATGCTTGCTTTCTTTAAACATTTTAAAGCTATTATTTGCACTTGTAATGCTACAGGCGGCAAGCCTGTTGACATTCTGTTTGCTTCTTCTTCAAAAATAGTTGATATTTTATTCTAATTGCTTTTAAGACCATCTATTTGAAGTATTTAGGAGTTTTTACTATGACATGTCTAGGTACTCATTTCATTTTATATGTCTTGCTTGGAGTCAATTGTTCTTCTTGATAGTTTCTATACATTTTGAAATTTTCAAAAGGTAGTTTTCTTAATGTTCCTTTGTTACATTTCTCTCTCACACATACACATTTCTTTCTTTCTAATATTAGTTACTTTACATATCACTTGTCTGTATCAGAGACAAGCTTCTGGCAGCCTTTCAACATTCCCATGACCAAAGAGAATCTTGGTTGCCTAACTTTCTATCAGTGCCCTTGTGAAACTATCAAAGATAGTAGTCAATCTTTTAAGTTGTCCATCTCTCCTAAGCAAATAACAAATACCCCAGAAGAAAAGTAGCCAGAAACTCTGGTCCCTTATAGCTATTTATCTTTTCTAGGTCCATGGTTCTATATTCTCACTTTAGCTGTCTGATCTGATATTTTCCACAATATTTCAATATGCTGATGAGTGATGGTTGTGGTGTGTGTGTGTGTGTGTGTGTGTGTGTGCCTACATACACATATGTACATAATACTTAAAATTCCAGATGATTAGACAGCATTATGATCAATTTTAATTGCTAGCTAGATGAAATGTAAAATCACCTGATAAGAGGATCTCAATGACAAATTGTCAAGTTGATCAGTGGGCATGATTTTATTGGTTTTATTAATTGATGTGGGGAAACCCAGCCCACTGTGGGTGGCACCATTCTTTGGCAGGACACCCAGAACTGTGTATGCATAGAAGTACTGAACTGAGGATGAGCAAGTGAATATGCATGCAGTATTCATTTCTCTCTGCTCTTGAATCTGGGTATGTTTGATATTCTTGCATTTACTTCTTTACAATGATAGACTATTACCTGGATGGTAAGATAAAATAGACCCTTTCTGTGCCACACATTGCCTTTTGTCTGAGTATTTTATCATACTAAGAAGGAAGGAAACCAAGACAAACACATAGAAGTCTTTAGAAGGACTAATCTCCAGCTGTAAGTGTAGTCCTAATTACTTGTCTACCTTTATCAGAAGATGTGTTAGATTCCGGCGTGAGTCCCCCACTGGAGAAGAAACAGGAGGGAGATCGCTGTAAATTACACGAGGTTTATTATTGCCAGTATACTGGGTTCGTCCTGCATTCAGAGCAAAGGGGACGACCAGGAACAAAAGCACACATACTTTTTATACCTTTCAGTACATAGGTTTACAGCATGAATTGCTTATCTCTCATTTGTGGAGCCCATTGTCTTTTGTTTTCATTGATCTTTATGCCTCAGGTGAGGGGGAGATACCGATTGCATGTAGGAGGGGTGAGGGGGATCCGCCCTCCCAGGGACATTTCCTGGAACCGGGCATTACTCCCCACAATGAGGTGTCCCTATTTGCTCAATTTTTGCATTCCCCCCTCTTTCTTGGGAGTATCTCAATCTTGAGATTATATGCTATACTGCTGCATCTCATCTTGGTTCACTTCCTGATATCGTTACCTCAACATCATAATATCTACTGTACTGAAATGCTATCTAATGAAGGCAACCAAGCGATTTAAATTGCAGGGGCCAAAAGTAAGCAATAATATGAATATAAACAGTCGTCCTAGAATTGTAGAGACCAAAGTTGTAAACCAAGGGGAGGAATTAAACTAAGTTTCTAACCAGTTCTTGCCTGGAGCTCAATTTCTTAGTGCAACACACAAACCTCTTTCTCAAGTCTAATCTTCTCCTATACTGAAGGACCACCTCTGAGAGGGATGTCAGAAACTTTTGGAGGTCAGTCAAAGGTATATATAAATCAATGGCAGCTCTAAACTCCCCATAAGCCTTATGCTGCAAGGAAATAGTAGATGCTCCTGTAGCTGCCCCTGCAGTCCCTAAGCACAGTCCCAACATAACTGCCAGGGTAACCCCTAACTCTCTTTTGTTTCTTACTAAATCTCTAGCCTCAGGATCCCAGTAATTCAGTACATCTTCATAAGGGTAATACAGCAATCTAGGTACTATCTGGACCAAAACACAAAAGTCATGGTTGTTATTTATAATCTTTAAACTTATACAGGTTATAATCCCTGAAGCGCAGACCCACTAACTGTCT
This sequence comes from Montemys delectorum, assembly GCA_019843815.1. NCBI lineage: Eukaryota > Metazoa > Chordata > Mammalia > Rodentia > Muridae > Montemys > Montemys delectorum. Next base: position 7,574 of record JADRCD010043409.1, on the reverse strand, counting down.
AAGGGTGGGAGGAGGTATCCAGTTAGGTTCTTTATCAGAGGGTATGAAACATTACACAGATATTGACAGGTGTGTGGGATTTGACCCACACAAAGGTCTTTTGGGGCAATCTCTTGCCCAATGCCCTTTCTCCTTGCAGTACTCACACTGGTCTATAGCAAGGAATATTCTTCTGTTGCCAGGTACTATCTTACTAGCTCTCAAGCTTCTTAATTTCTGTTCTTTCTTGTCTTCCCTCTCTTCAGTTCTCTAGCCTCTTATTCCTTCTGACTCTTTTCTTCCTTTTGTCTCTAAATTGCTCGCTATTTGTCCCCACTTTGTTTACTAGACTCCATCTTCAAAGACTTTCTTCTAAACATTCTATCTCTTCACTATGCCCTTTCACAGTCCTTCTGCAACATTCCTTTTTCTTTCTCTATTTACAAAACACTCTCTCAGCTACCTGCACTAGTTTTCTTAACGACTTTTGTAGTCTTTCAACTCCATCAGAAATCCAAGAATGACTGAATGATAGAGAATATGTGGGAAGCCTAACCCAGCTTCCAAAAATATTGCCAATTAATAGAGATTGCTGAATACCTGGACAGTCCTTACCTCAAAACGTTGGAGCATCGATCCTTCTGGCCCGTGAATGTCTGAGAACAGGAACATTAAGGACTGGTCTACTCTGTCTCAGCAGATATAAGCTGTCCTAGGCCTGTGTGTCCTTTTTGGACAGTATCGTCTGCAGATGAACAGGCAACTTTTGCCTAGTGGCTGTCTCACCACAGCTGGAGCAGCTCCAATGATGCTCAATTTATTCTGTGAGTCTGAGAAAGGGGTGCTGTCAGGCACATATAAGTCTCTAGCCAGATGAATAAATAATATCAAATGCCATATTCTGTGGATTTCTGATGTTTTTGAAAACCAACTATCTATGTAAAGTAATCTGGACTATTTTCTGTGAACTACTCTCAGTTATTTTTAATTAAAATTTTGAAATCACCCTAACAATAAGCTCAGAGCCATGAATTTGCTAATTTGGCTCTAAACTCACAGGTCTAAACATCTCAGATCTGTCTATAATAGCAGTAAAAGAAGAACTGGGTCTAAGCCCTGTCTACTAGGGAAATAAAAGAATTACTTATAACCCTACAGACAACTCTTACTGAAACCAGAAATTTCTTAAGTGAATATAGAAAACTTCATCTTTTGGTCTTGATGTATGCACAACAAAACTGTATTAGCTACACCTGTCAATCAATAAGAACACTATTGTAACAACAAATTCTCAGTTTAAAAGCTCTTACTATTTCTACCTCTTACTCATTTCTTACATACAAATTTAAGATGTAAATGGTTTATAATACAAGCTTCAACTTTTACCAATTACTACTACAAACATAGGATACAAAACTAATGATATAAATGTTAAGGCAAACTTTCTGGGGATAAGCTGTCTATCTGAAGAAGTACTCAAATACCTGACCAAATTCTAGTCACACAATGTTTCCAGTTTCAATTATCTATGCACCAATCAAATTATCTTCAGTACAGGGTAAATATTATCAGAAGGACCTTATACCAAAGATAACATTGATTTTGCATCAAAATACATTCTATACCAAATAGGAACATGTAACTTTAACTCAATAACAAGTTATAAGGCTTTCTATTAAATGAGATTATAGCTATACAATTAAATCTGGCTATTTTTCCATATTTCAAATATGACCATTTTACATTTTCTAAAAAGACCACCTATTAACAACCCTCTCTAGCCCCAAAGCCCAGGGAACTTGGTAGACGATTCGTCAGTCATAGCTTCTTCAAGCTGAACAGGGGTGTTGAGATATAAGGAAGTGAAGGAAAAACAGAATTAGTCTTCTGATGTCTGTCTTGACTGGATCAGGCTGAAGTTCAGGACACCAGGAGTTCAAGCAAGCCAGTTTAGCACGTTTGATGAAGGAATTTACCAAGGTTGTACATTTCTGCAACATATGAATCTCAAAACAAATTTTCAGTATCATCAAGATTCTCTGGAATCTAGATTTCTAGAAGGTGTAAATACTTCAAGCATCTTTTCCCAAAAACACTAAAACCAAACCTTTACTCATAAATATAAAGAGATCTATCTGGGTGGTATTTGGGTTCTCAGTGCCTCAAAATCTCCCAATAAGAAAGTCTCCACTTCTGAAATAAAGGACAAGATAAAATTCCTTATTTTGCTAATGCTAAGAGTGCATCAGCTGTTCCAGGTGCATTTGACCAAGGACCAGGAGGGAAGGCATCTCCCACTGGCTCAGTAACAGACAAACTGTACATGCAAAACAGTCTCCTCCCAGCAACAGCTACAGCTGTTCCAGATTTCCTTTCTAGGCTTGTATTCTCTAGGAACAAGGGTACTAGCAATTCACTTTTTATTTCTAAAGCAAACCAATTTATTTTCCTGTTTGGTTCTCTTGTTTAGAGCACCTCAGACTCTTACCAATATCTGATAAAAGCAGGCAATTACTACTCTCTCTCTTTCTCCCACAAACCTAGCCTGTAACTTTACCACAGCAAAAGGTGCTGGCTCAGAGCTGTTCTTTGTTCCAATTGGTGCACTTCGATCATGTGACCCAACTTTGGAGCGAGCTAGAGTCCCTTTACCCAGGTGATCACCCAACCAAGGAAAAAGAAAGAAAAAGAAAGAAAATGTAACTTTAAACTCTCAGAGTAACAATCTCAAATCACTAGCAGGGATTACAAAGATCGATTCCACCCGCAAAACTCCACCTCCCACCAGTCTTTCCCAGCCGTCCCGGATCCACAGCACACCACGGCCACCAAGGAAGTGTTTGGGCAGCACCGGTTGCTGGGGTGTGTGTGTGGGGGGGGGGCGGTCCCCCCTCTCTCTCTCGGCCCCCCAACCCCCGCAGCCGCCGCCTGGGCGGCCATGCAGTCTCCACCATGCCATCTGGCCCGGAGCACACAACCAGTCCCCCGCCCAAACCCAGTGGTAGCTGGACCTGGTTGCTGCCAGCTCCATAGAGAGTGCTTTAGGACGGCAGTAGGCAGTTGTCTCTGCTTGTCCTAACACTCCTCTCGTGCAGATGGGTGGAGGACCCCATTGGGGTGAATTGGCCGCTCGCATGCTCCCGCTCTGCCTGCTCAACTTTGCTCACGCTTGCATGTCCTCTGACCCCTGTGCTCCCTCCCCTCTCCCTAGTTCAGTGCTAGAGCCTACGCTGGGGTCCACCCACGAGCCCCAGTGCAGGCTGATGCGTGTCACAACTAGTAGGCCCGAGAGCGTGGTGGAGGTCCCCCTGATGCCACAGGAAGGAGGAAGAGAGGTGCGAAGTGTGCTCTGTGCAGCAGTCATTCCACCACCTCCGGCCACTGCACTGCTGGCAAGCAGCACTCGCTCCCTCCTCTTGGTGCTCTGCCAGTGCAGAGTGGCGCTGGACCTCATCAGGGTGGTCTGGCAGCTCGATCGCAGCCTGCTCAGTTCTGCCGACTCCTGTGCCAATGGCTCCCCTTTCTCACTGCCTCTGCCACAGGTCCACCACAGCCCCAGCAGGACCACCGAGCCATGCACAACCTGTGCCCTGCTCAACTTGGGTGTTGCCAGTCTAGAGTCCAAATACTATATAGAACAAGATACCAAGAAACATGGAAAAACAGCACACAGACAACTCGACCTCCCCAGGTCCACAACACAAAGAAAGACAATTGGCCCAGTTACAGATATCAGGTGCTTACACACATACACAGATAATCAAAGCCAAATTACTCAGCTGTGCCTGCCACACCATCGCTGAGAAGAACCAATTACCCCTGTACACAGCAGGGGCCAGATACAGACAGACAGGGGTGCCTCTGCCACCAGTGCCCCAAGCAGAAAACAAAAGAACA